>CAUYPK010003474.1:0-11955 GCA_963574355.1 Loris lydekkerianus
TTGCTAAGTCATGGAAGAAGCCCAAGTGCCCATCGACCCACGAATGGACTAGCAAATTGTGGTACATGTATACCATGGAATATTATGCAGCCTTAAAGAAAGATGGAGACTTTACCTTTTTCATGTTTACATGGATGGAGCTGGAACATATTCCTCTTAGCAAAGTATCTCAGGAATGGAAGAAAAAGTATCCAATGTACTCAGCCCTACTATGAAGCTAAATTGTAGCTTTCACATGAAGGCTATAACCCAAGTATAGCACAAGACTATGAGGAAAGGGCCAAGGAAGGGGAAGGGAGGGGGTAGTTTAGGGTGTTGGGAGGGTAATGGGTGGGGCCACACCTACGGTGCATCTTAGAATGGGTACAGGCAAAACTTACTAAAGGCAGAATACAAATGCCTACATACAATAACTAAGAAAATGCCATGAAGACTACGTTGAACAGTTTGATGAGAATATTTCAGATTGTATATGAAACCAGCACATTGTACCCCTTGATTGCACTAATGTACACAGCTATGATTTAACAATAAAAAAAAATTAAAAAAAAAGAGCTGGATTCCATATACATGATTTAGAATGATGTGATCAGCCTTTCAGTTCACACTCCTATAGACACTTTAGTTGAAATAACTTGATTCTCAGTTTCTCCAAGCCTGACCTGAAAGGATAAACCACCATACCTCCTCCAAGAAGTGTGTGTGTGTGTGTGTGTGAGAGAGAGAGAGAGAGAGAGAGAGAGAGAGAGAGAGAGAGAGAGATGGGGCATGGGAACATAAATTGTGCTCCTAATACTGATAGGTATAGCTGCCACTTCCATTGTCCTGTCTCTTATGACAGTGCCCTCCTCTGGAAGCTGTTAGGATAAGAGCTAATGTGGGCTTTGCCATGCGAAGGTGATGGCAAATTGATGAGCCTGTAAAGAGATTCGAAGGCAAATAGGGAAATGCATTGTTAATGCTATTAAATATTACTTAGCCTACAGCAAGCTGCATGTTCAACAGTTTAAACTTTAATTGCTAGCTGATGCAGAAACAAGCCTGGATATATGTAAATCCTATTGAAAGCTAATATCATTTTGGCTGCTTAGATGGATTAGCAACCACTACAATTAGCAGCATGTGCAGCTAATGATATTAGGGCAGAATCCATCATGCAGCAGAGTGGGCCTTTAAATCTGAAAAGAAGTGAAGGCTCTTCTCCCCCAGAAACCCCATACTGGGGTCTTGCCAACAGATGCAGCAGACTCCAGGGTGAGCCAAGAGGCGTACAGAATGCAGAAGACCCACTCCGCTGTCACCTTGAGTGGCTCCATTTTTGCCCTTTACCAGTAATTCTAGCTAAGCACGTGACGGCCAGCACTGCCTTTTCCCCACTGCCCCAGGAGTGACACTAGATCACATGGCAGAAGCAAAACATCCATCTTCAGTTACTGGGCTCTTGTGGTTCACTCTGGCTGCTGGGGTTGTGACAGTCGGAAAAGGGGAGAACTTTTTCTCAGATATAGCACCATTGGAATCAGCTCGTGTATGGAGCACTTGCTAAAATGTGTATGATCACATAAGTGACCCCCCCCAAAAAAAAAAAATAATTCTCATTTAAAACTTTACTACTTTAGGATGGCCTATAGGAACTGTCATGTGCTAAGGAAAATTTCCATACCTGTTCTATAAAAATAAGCATTTATGATGCTTTTTGAGGTCACCAACTATAATATCCAACAGAGCCTCTATGGTGAGGTGCGATTCTGTCTGTGACTAGGTAGTAACCGTTATATTTCTAAAGATTTACATTCTGACCCTGGGAAATGTTAAAATCAAAGTACTTGAAGGACAGACTGGCATTTATTAGTGAAATGTCTAATGTATGAGAAGTTGTAGTTTTATTAATTCGATTGTAAAAAGCTGCTATAACTATAGGGTGGCACATATCACGATAAGCTAAAATGTTTCATTCAAAACTCTAAACATGCATATAAGGAACTTGCAATATGTTGATCTATGAGACCATTTGTTTTAGACAGATTCATCAAAGATGATAAACCCTAATTTTTTGCTAAAAAAAAAAATACTCCCAAATTCTGAATTAATAGTATCAACCGGTAGTAAAGGCTTGCTTTATGAAAATCATCAGTAGTAATTATTAGTCTGGTGTTTGGAAGTTAGAGTAAACTGAATTATTTGAGAAGATGTAGGCTTAAGAGTTACATGTATAATTATGGTTTTGTGAAAATGTTTTGTGTGGCTGGCTGTGCCCCCGTTACAAGACTGTAGAAAGTGATACACCATAAATATATTTCATAGAAAGAACTTATACTATAAGAAAAGGATGAGCAAAGTCTAAGGAAATATAGATGAGGTTATTCTTTTGGTTTCCATCAGTTAGAAGAAACTTTTTCCAGTCATGCTCTTGGGTTTGACCTGTGGGATGTCATCTTAGCATGGATGGGCCTAAATGATTAGCTGTTAGTACAGAGTGGACATGACTTGTTGTCATAAGCAATCCTTCCTTGCTACTTTGAGGATGCTACACTCCACAGAGATTCAACCATGTCCACTCTAATGAAAACTTCCATTATGTGTACTTCTCAATGTTTTATATTGATATGACTTTAGAATTTTGTGGAGCTAATGACATTTTTCATCAATACTGTCTCTTTCATAATAAATTTGTATTAAAGCTCTCCTCTCACCAGCCCTTCCCCATTCTGCACTATACTCAGAAGTGAGCCTTTACACTTCCCCTAAAGGGAGTGGGATTCTAAAGTATAGGCAATGTCAGGCCAGGGAAATTATTTAATGACATCCTTGGCACATATAAAGAGCCATAACAGCAATCAAAAGATACTTAATATGCATTCATTCTTAAATTCGCAGCCATTTACTCAGGGCCCACTGAGTGTCAAACACGCTAATATAAATACACCTAAGGTATTGTCCTTGCCCTCAAGATGTTTACAGCTTAGTGAGGGAGGAAGTTAAGTCTGACCAAGATAGAAATATTCACAGGCTCTATGGGAGCATGTAACTTAGACTACAGGAGGCCAGAGTCTGGAAAATAAGGATCGATGCAAAAATGAGCATCTTGGTAACGTAGCTGTGAATTGTCAAAAGGAATCTTAAACTTGTGAAGTTTTTTTTTTTTTTAAATCTTCAGATTTTCCTACAGCTTGAATTATTTATATTAGTTATGTCTGAAGGATCCACAAAAGTTGGGCCTAGGAACATGACGGCAGCCGGGTACTCTGACTTTTGTTGTGAGCTGTCCAGCACAGGTGACATGTTCCCTACAGCCCACTATTCATCCTATCTGATTTCTACAAACATCAACATATATCTGTCTCTCCTCAGAGTATTACAGACTCAACTTTCTCTTCACATCTTGTGTTCATCACCAATCAGCTCATTTTTCATGACTGTAAATGATTTGGCTTGGGAACGCTGAGTGGTAAAATAACCAGAAACTAGATTCATTCTTTTTCGTCTCCTTCCACTATCAAAAACTTAAATACAAAATATTTTGAATCCTGTCACTGGCCAGCTCTGTTTACAATGTAAGCAGCGGTGGGGGGAAATGGGGCTGGTTATTTTAACTTGCCATGCTGTCCATTTTTGAGTAGCACACAGGTACAGAAGGTTAACAATCACTGCTTCTTATTGTGCATGTTTATTGCCCATTTGGAAGGATTATTCCAGACAGAAGCCTTCACTGTAATGAAATTTTGAAGTGAAGCCCCCAAAATTTAAAATCCGAAATATCTACAACTCATTATCTTCTTGTAAACTTGCTTTGCATCATAGTCCATCCTTCACACGAGCTAGAGAATTTATTTGAGTTTTCCTTTGACTCTTTTCCTTATCTGTTGTCAAATTGGTTGATGAAATCCATCTGTTCTTTCCCTTGCACATCTCTCACATTTTATCTTCTCCCTTCTTTACCCCACCCTGTCACTGCCTTAGTTCTACTGTTATCATTTCTCTCCTATATTTTTGGCAATGGTCTTCTAAAGGATCTCTTGCCCTAATTTTCTCTTACATCCCTTCACCTTCCATGTCACCAGCAGAATCCTTCTAAAAAATGCTTAAGTTTGTGAACTTTTTTTAGCTTAAATCCTACGATAGAGTAGGAAATCTTCAGAGTGATGTTAAAGACACTTTCTGATTTGAAACCAGGAAGTGGAGAAATTTGGGGCTCATCTTCTTCCAGTCTCACCATGAATATTAGAGATTACGCTCTAGCCGAGTTAGACTGGTCTAGTTATACTGAGGATTTATTTCCATGTCTTCTTTTATCCTGGCATACCCTTGCACCCCACAGGCCTTCACTTTGTGAAATGAAGTGTCACCCCCCTCTCTGAAATCTTCCCTAATTCCCTAGACCAATTATTCATCAAGCATCCCTCAAAATGTCTAACAGACAAATCACAAATACTTTATCATTTTTTCTTCAAAAATCTTTAGTGGAGGTCAACTCTGTGCCAGATGCTGTAACAGGCTAGTTATACAGAGGTGAGCAAGACAAGTAAGCTTCATTTTATGGAAGTTTGATTTTAGTAAAGAAAATGAATAGCAGGTCATAAAAGATAACTTCTAATATACAAACAGAAAGATGTGTTAGAGTAATTAAGAAGATGAGGGAAATTTTATATTAGTTGTTAAGGGAAGACTTTTCTCAAGAGGTAATATTTGAGCTGAGACCCTGCAAGACAATGTTTCTCAGTTTTGCTTTGCTTTATTTTATTTTGTTAGCTAAATATTAGTGTAGAGAATTTAAGAGAATAAAAAAAAAGTGAGTCTTCATCATTCAAAGTTCCTATGCTATTTCAGAGAAAATTCTAGGTACCTTCACAACAATAGCACCACATCTAATTTTATCCATAATAAGCCAACTCATGATTCAGTATCTTAAAATAGCAATTTTTAAAGACTCTCCTGAGTCTTGTCAGTTAGCAAGGGATTTAATGACTTAAGCTGAGCTTATGTGAAGAAGTTTTACTCCATCATATTTCTCTAACCCTTTCCTTCCCATGGAAATGACAGAGGTATAAGAACAAACATACTATAGTACAAGTGCTTTTCATAATTCTACTTACAGAACCTGTGCTGATGTCTCATTGGCCAAAGTGAGTCACATGGCTAAGCCCAGGGATGTGGAATTATGCCCTGGCCACAGCAGAAGGGTATGGAGGAGTTGCATGCTATGAGGTGTGGAATCAGGGATGAGTGGAGAATTTTGCTAAAGCAGCAAATAACATACCTGGAATCTAGTATTGCATTTGCCACCAAATGTGTCATGCTAAGATTGTCACCTGCTTCCTCTGAGTCCTAGTATTCTCATATATAAAATAAGATCATTTAATTAGATATTTCCTAGATTCCTTTTACGCTCTAAATTGTTTAAGTTCTTTTATTTTGGATGGCCAGATGGAATTTAGTGCAACAGGGCAAATAAGCACCCAGTTCTGTTAGAAAAAGAACTAACACCCATTATCAGTTCTTTTCCTTTTTCTTAGCCACCTGAAAGCCAAGTATATCTATGATTATTTAAATATGCATGTGCATATGTATATATGTGTATATATTTTATACTATACCCCTGGGTGTGTGTGTATGTGAGCATATATGAATATGTGTGTGTATACTTTTCTGGACAGCCCTCATATATATATATATATAAATACAACAATCTACACAAGTCCCTGTTCTCTTAAATACATTCACTTTCCCTGGTCTCTGTAGACATTTGCACTTTCAACCTCTACTTCAGAAAATTCTGAGGTCTCCTGTAGTCTCCCCAAATGGTCACTGTGTTCTGAGTGTAAGGCCCCTACAGACTGGTCAGTCACCTTCTTGATGGTTCTTCAAACAAGTGAAGGGAAACCCAGAAGGAATATATTCCCACTGATGTCCAGAAAAGGAAGCAGCAGCTCTTTTTCCCCCACTGCAGGCTTTTAGGCATCATGCTTATAAAATATGGCTGCAACCTTCTTTTAAATCCTTTTAAGTAGCAGTCATCCTCCTCTCCCCCTCCCCAGTACTATTAAGTCCTTCACAGGTATCAATCGTCGGGAAGTAGGAAGAACTGCACTTTAAAAGGATTTTAAATAATGTCTCCAAGAAATATAGCAGCAGATTGTTCAATGGAGATTACCAGCCAAGAGTGTGCTGGTGCGGGGGTGGTGGCTCTCCTTTAAAAGGTCTTTAAATAATGTAAGTGTACTTCTTGGCAAGATTACTCAGGACCATTTAAAGAGCAGACATCCCCGCTGTACCTATGCACCCACAAAAGAGAACTGGAAAGAGATGCAAGACAAATGGTATTCCTGCACCCTTGTCATTGTCATGACACAAAAATTACAAGCTTTATCCAAAAGGTTGAAGGCACCAGAGACGGATTTCGTAAAGAGACCCTAAGTCCTTCTTTCTAAGGGTGAAAGGCAAATGTCTCTAGAGACTAGTTGGACATTTGAGCAGTGACCTTCAAGGGGAAAGTGCAATTTCTGTGCTTTCCAAGGAGTTGCAAGAGGGGAGCAGTCCTTTACTTTCTCGGCTCCTTCGCCCCTATATAAAATCATACTTAGGTCTAAAACCATCAGAATATAGGCAGCCTATTGTGTCTTCTTCCGATCCTTCTATCTCCAACTTCCTCCCACTCTAGATTCATTTCATATCTGCAGAATGGGTAGAGGACGATGGGGTATGATGTATTGTAGAGATTAAGGCTCTGGCTTTGGAGTCAGAAAATCTGAGTTTAAAATCTGGTCTGCCACTACTGTCGACTTTAGGAAAATGTCATTACCTCACTGAGCCTCATTCTTCTCATCTGCACAGCAGGATTTAAACATGTTTTCGCCAAGAGTAAATGGAATCAATGTGGGTAGAGTACTCAGCTCCATGCCGGCCATACCCTGAATGCTGATACATGGTACTTGGGGAGCTGTGACTGTGACACCTGTGATTTTATAAGTGTGGTTTTAGTTGTTGAAGGTGTAGGAGGCCCTGCTTTGATTTGTCTGATTTGGGAAGCCCCACGGTAGAGTCTGATGCCAAGCTGGTAGCTGTTTTGAGGACAGTTGGGTGCTGCCTGAAAACTATGGGCCAAGCAGAGCTTCCATCTTGAGATGGAAGAATGAACAACCAGCTCAACTACTCAGTGTGGACTGGGGGGGGAGGGGGGGGTGTGTCCCTTGGGCCATTTTACATGTAGACCTTGCACTATACAGACTGCAGTGGAAGGAAATTTCAGGAGGACACTGTTTTCCCCTTGTCTCCAAGATCAATCATGAGGCAGAAGAGAGGGCTCAAAAAACATACAATCTAGCAACCCCACTTCTGCGTATGTGTCCAAAGGAATTGAAACTGATATGTTAAAGAAATATCTGCACTGCTATGTTCACAGTGAAGCATTATTCACAATAGCCAAGACATGAAATCAACCTAAATGTCTATCAGTAGATAAATGGATAAAGGAAATGTGGTACATAGACACACTGGATTACTATGCAGCCTTTAAAAAGAATGAATTCTTGGCACTTATGACAGCATGGAAGGAACCGAAGGACATTAGGCTAAGTTAAATAAGCCAGGTGCAGAGAGACAAAAGCTGTATGATCTCACTTATATATGGACTCTTTAAAGTAGATTTCACCAAACTAGAGAGTACAAAGATGATTGCCAGAGGTTACCAGGGAGGAAGAAGGAAGGGGAAATGGGAGATGTTGGTCAAAGGATAGAAGTTTCCGTCAGACTGAAGGAATGAATTGTAGTGCTCTACTGCACAGCATGGTCATCACACTGCATTGCTTATGGTAGATTTTAAAATTCTCACCACAGAAAAAGTGATACATTGGTGAGGTGATAGGTATGCTAATCAGCTTAACTTGATCTTTCTACAGTGTACTTAGAGAAAAAACAGTACAGCATACCCCATAAATACCCACAATTCCCTACTTAGAGAAAAACATCACAGTGTACCCTATAAATATACACAAGTAGCATTTGTCAATTAAAGGTAAATAAATAAAAAGACTCGCGGTTTTCCTTTATACCATAGAAGGATTTTAGAAACAAGAAGTCTGTTCCCCACTGGATCTCACATACATTACAGAGTCGAGACCTTGGGAATGTTAGAGCCAGGACCAGAGAGCAGCCCCAAAGACGGGCATCCAGCTGACAGGTGAGTGGAAAAAATACAGCTCAAATGATGTGAGGGAAAATGATGTTCCTCCAGCATTCAGACAGTGGAACAGGTCCTGTGTCATCGACCACAATGACAGAAAATCAAACAGAACCCCATTAAAGGAAAAAAGCCATCTATTTTAGTTAGCCCAGCAGGCACCTGAAAGCCCCTCTCAGCATGACAAAATGGAAGGGCACTCGAAAAGATGGAGGTCTTCGTTCTAATGACTGTGTTCGCGCCTCCTGGAGAGGATGGGTCTCTCTTTTAAATATGAGGGATTGATTTTGAAAATAGTGTTCTCTGCTGTTTTAGTTCCTTCCCTGCCTTTCAGTGACAGGAGGACATGATTAGGTGAGGACCTTTTCAGTTAACCAAGATGAACCAAAACAAGGGAACCATTTTTTAACAGCAAAAAGCTCGCAGATCCTTGTGTGTTAAGATTCTTTAATTCAATGTATTAAACAACAGTGCCAGAGTAGAAGGAACTGAGATAATTGGAGAAAATGAGACATCAGAGAAGCAGGAGGAAAAAAATACTTTTGAGATTATCTCAAAGCACTTCAATGGAAGCTTGCCACTGTCACTTGGAAAGGAAAAGTCGAATTGGTCCAGCTGACACTCCAGGTACCTTGGTCTCCCTGGCCATCACATCATTTGCTGTGTTGATAAAAACACAGGGTTTATCAAAGAAAGCAAAAGTCTAAAGCAGCTACCTGGATAATACAGGCCCCCCCACACACACACTTTGGCTTCAGCAGTACTATGTGAAGTCTGCAGAGACCTTAATAATAACATGGCTATGAACTTCCATGAGTCACTGCCCTATGGCTTCACTGTGAGAAATGTGGTTTTCCGAAGCCATAGGCCCCAGTCATTACACATATTACTGCAGTTCTTCACCACCAGGTAGAATGGAAAGGGCACACTTACACATCTCCTAAACATAACAAGCAAAAGTACTTTTCCTTGGACGTTTCTTGATTTCAACTTATCTCTTAACTTCTTGTTTCTGTTCTGTTCATTCACAAGTCCATGTCGGACAAATCAGCATCTTATTTGATTTTTCCCAACTAGACTGTCTTTCGGGACTTTTAACTGCTGGAAAAGGCATGTTCTAGCTAGATAATATTTTACCTGCCTGCCCATGCCTTGTATTTGGATTTAACTTTCTAGCTGAATGTATGTATGTAATAAATCTCCAATAGCTACTGCTAGAAAACAAAGCAAAGATACATGTTAATCTACTTGAATAGGATAAAAAAACCATTCCTTTCAGCATCAGACACTTCACCAGGGACCATAGGGAGGAAATAAGAGGTAGGATTTCTTTGAAGGAAAGTGTAACAGGTCTTCAAGTTCCAGAGTAGGTGTTGGAAAGGAGAGAAGTTGAGTTGTGGGTATAGAAAACGACTTAAAAGTTCCTATCACAATTCAAGAATAGGAAGGTACAAGCCAGCTTCTCAGTCCCCATGTATTTGGAAACAGTAAAATTACCCAATGAGATAAAAGAAAGTGAAGAGGTGTGTATCCACATTAGGTAAGAATTTTCTTGATTTGAAACCAATTTATAGGTAATGACTCATAGAGACACTGGCAAGTTCCTGGTGCTGATGCTTTAAACAGAGATTAGAAATTTGAAAGGTGGCAAACCTGTCCTCTTCCCCTGCGTTGGACAGGCTGCAGAGTTCACCTTACTCAGCCCTGAGGTTGTGTTGATTCCAAATCACATGAGGTGGGTAGGCCTACAGCTTAAAACATCCCCAGGGTGTCTCGGTGATTAACTCAGCAGCTTGAGCCATTCCAAATGCTGCTCTCTTGCCGGAGAAAAAGAATAAACACACTGGGTGTGAGTGATGGCCAGCAAGGGAAAGCTGGAATGTTTGCTCAGCCTCAGTGCTCTGTGAGCTGAACAGCTTTCCAAAGCCACTTTTTATCCCCTTTCCAGATGTTCTTGAGGAAGATGCAAATGAGCATATTTTAATGTTGCAAAACTGTCAAATTCTGTCCAAGGAGCCAAACAGAATGCCATCAAGGCCAGCAAGTCTACTCTGATAGGGAATGTCTGTGTCGCCATCAATCAAATAATCACAGTCTTCATAATGAAATCCACTGTTTTCTTAATTCAGGACAACAGACATTTCTCAAATACTCTCACGTATATCATCTTAAATTATTTCATCTTCTCATAATATCAGTGTGTAAGCATCTTCCCATTCCCTGACTGCTGAGACCCGGCATCACCTGTGATAACATGGGCAGCTCTACCCTGCAAATGAGTAGCCTGAGGGGCAGAGACTACAGGTGGACAGGCCCAGCATCTCCCCTGCCCACAGAGACATAGGTATGAAAGCTATTATATTCCCTTGAGTTTTTCCACAAGGCATCATTAGTTTTGATTCTTTGCTTTCTTTCCAGATCACGTCATTTTTAAGGTGTTAATAATATCACAGGATCACATTCTACCTGGGTGTAGCAGATGGAGTTCAGAGATTCTCTGGTGATCTCTTGGCAGAAAGAAAGGGTAGTGCAGAACGTTCTATCCACAAGAACATCCACCCTAGTTTGCACTAGCCAGACTTGAACTTGGAGAACATTGGAAATGGAGACTGAACTAGGGAAGGCTTTAGTATGTTGGCTAATAAAAAAATCCTATGGATAACAAAGAGGGAAAAAAAGAAAGCATGTCTAGAAAGGTATGCCAGAAAAGGAAAATCTCCTCCCATATGCATGATCTATGACTCTGCAATAACAAACAGCTAATTTGAATTCTAAAAAATTCATTCAACTGAATGTTTGCAGAACTTTCATCATTTAAGATATATATAAAATTTGACTAAATGTTGAGGTTTCACAAGTTTTAAGCTTGGTGGAATCATAGTTTAATATAAAGTCTGTTAAAAATTCACAAAATGAAAGATAAATCCATAGTTACCCGGTTCCTTTTTTGATATTTGTGGTTAATGAACGTTAACTGTTGATCCACAGTTCTTAACTGAAGTCCACAGCTCATTTAGATTTCCTTGGCATTTACCTGATGTCCTTTTTCTGTTACAGGATCCCAACCAGGGTACCACCTTACGCTGAGTTATTGTTTCGTGACATTCTCTCAGACTTTCCTTATTTTTGATGATTTGACATTTTTGAGGAGTCTTGATCAGGAATTTTGTTGAATGCCCAGTAATGAAAACTGTCTAATGTTTTTCTCTTTGCAGAACTGGAGTTGTAGGTTATTGAGAGGAGCCCATAAAGATATAATACCATTATCTCATCTCATCAAGGGCACCTGGTATCAACAACGTTTGTGACTATAGGCATTGGCTTTGATCACCTGGCTGAGGTAGTATTTGTCAGGCTTTTCCACTGTGAAGTTACCTTTTTCTGTCTTTTCACACTGTATCTTGTGGAAAGAAGTCAGTATTTGCAGCCCACATCTAAGGAGGGTGGAGTTTTGCTCCCCCTTCTTGAGGGCTGAATATTTATTTAAAATTCTTCTGTGTGGGAGAGTTGCCTCTTCTTCCCCATTTATGAAGTTATTGAATCATGTATTTATGTCAGAATGGACACATGGATGTCTATCTTACACTTTAGGCTGTGATTGGATACTACATTACTTATCTCACTGACCAGATTGTTCCAGCTCTGGCCTTTGGGTGCTTCCTTGGCTGGCTCCAGTGGCTTCCTTTGATGCACCCCATCGATGTGCGGAGTCCCCCTTTCTCTCTTCTCTTCTCTTCTCTTCTCTTCTCTTCTCTTCTCTTCTCTTCTCCTCTCTTCTC
>CAUYPK010003478.1:0-14654 GCA_963574355.1 Loris lydekkerianus
GGTCCTGGGCTTTTCTTTTTAGGGAGATTTTGTATAGTTGATGCTATTTCAGAACTTGATATAGGCCTGTTCAACATTTCCACTTCATTCTGGCTAAGTCTTGGTAGGTGGAGTACTTCCAGGTATTGGTCGATTTCTTTCAGATTTTCATATTTCTGAGGGTGGAGTTTCTTGTAGTATTCAATAAGAATTTTTTGAATTTCTGAGGGGTCTGCTGTTATTTCATCTTTACCATTTCTGATTGATGAAATTAGTGATTTTACTCTTTTTTTCCTGGTTAGGTTGGCCAAAGGTTTGTCCATTTTATTGATCTTTTCAAAAAACCAACTTTTGGATTATTGATCTGCTGTATAATTCTTTTGTTTTCAATTTCATTTAATTCTGCTCTGATTTTGGTTATTTCTTTTCTTCTGCTGAGTTTAAGGTTGGAGTGTTCTTCCTTCTCCAGTTGCTTGAGATGTCCCATTATGTTATTAACTTCCTCTCTTTCTGTTTTCTTGAGGAAGGCTTGCAGTGCTATAAATTTCCCTCTTAGGACTGCCTTTGCAGTATCCCAGAGGTTCAAACTCTAACAGATATGAGCAACTCAATTTCCTCCACTTCCATAGTAGTTAGAGATTTTAACACCCCTTTAGCAGTGCTGGATAGATCCTCCAAAAAGAAGCTAAGAAAAGAAGTTTTAGACTTAAACTCAACCATTCAACATCTGGACTTAACAGACATCTACAGAACATTTCATCCCAACAAAACTGAATACACATTCTTCTCATCAGCCCACGGAACATACTCCAAAATCGACCACATCTTAGGCCATAAATCTAACCTCAGCAAATTTTTAAAAAATAGAAATTATTCCTTGCATCCTCTCAGACCATCATGGAATAAAAGTTGAACTCAATAACAACAGGAACCTGCATACTCATACAAAAACATGGAAGCTAAACAATATTATGCTGAAGGATAGATGGGTTATAGACATGATTAAGAAGGAAATCACCAAATTTTTGGAACAAAACAACAATCAAGACATGAATTACCAGAAAACTTTAAAATAACAGTATAGAAAAGATGATCAATACATTATATTTGGGGCAATGCATTAAAAGCCAGATCAAAAATTCTTCATGTACAGTCTATACCATAAGCAAGAATGATTAAAAATAAACAGCTGCCTATGTGGTATCCTCCCCTACCATGGAATCTGAAGAATAGACTAGGAGGAGGGATCCTGAATTCTGACTATAACCTGCAATATGTAAATAGATCTCTTTCATACCCAGAGATGTTACTAAGGTTCCAGACCTGATCCCTTCTTGAAATATACACAAACCCATGCAATTAAGTAAATCTCTCCAGAACTCTCCCTATCAACTTATCCAGTTCTAAATTTCTTTCCATAGTTGCATCTTTTAGTACAGATCTAAAATTTCAGCAAAACTTGTTCAGAATGACCAAAAGGCACAGGGATACAAAAACATTGTTTTCTATATAACAAATTTTCTTTACAACAAATTTCATATCCATTAACTTATCTATCTTTCCCCTCTATGTGATAAGCTCCCTTGAAAGAAAGAATAAAAGTGCCTTACCTTTATTTATTCTGAACCTAGAACAATAGTTTAGACATAGCCTATGCTTTATAAACAGGGTAACATTATTTCCTAGTTTGCCTAATAAATCCACAGTCCATTCCTTTTTTCACAGAGTAAGCTCTTCCCCCCATTTCTTTTAATTTTAAGAAAGGTTAAATCTTCAGAAAATTTGCATGAATAATATATTGAATACCCATATATTCTTCACCATGTTCTCCGGTTCAATCACATTAATCTTTTTCTCACCACCACCACCACCCCCCGTCCCCTTCCCCCAGAGGTGTCTGCATGTACACGGAAAGCCAGCTACATAGTTTATCTTCCCACCCAGTTTGGGGTAAGTTATAGACCCCATGACAACTCAACTTTGACTACTTTAGTGTGTATTAATATATCCCAAGAACACAATTACTCATATGTCCTCGGTAAAATCATCACATTCAAGATATTTAACCTTGCTATATTGTGCTTATATATGACATATTAAATAATCTGTAGTACATATTAAAATTTTCAATTAGCTCAACAGTGTCTTTATTGCAATGTTTTTATATTTATTTTTTATATTCAAGATCTAATCCAGATCACATATGAATTTAGGTAACACATTTCTTTTGTCTCTTGTTCTTTTTTTTTTTCTCTTCTAAAACAGTTACTGAGCCTTTCTTTGTCTCTCATAATATCATTCCCTTTCACTCTCAAAAGTGTTATCCTAGTTTGGACAATAATTTATACGTCCCCTTATTTAAGTGTGTCGGGAGGCAGTGCTCCATGAGTATTTTTGTGTTTCTGCATGATGAGAGCATTCTGAGAAAACAGCACTGACACTTAGGTTAAAGGCAGAGTGGACAGAAGCCCCCTGACAGAGACTCTGGAGGCAGCTGGGGATGAACCTCTCAGAACTGGCCCTCTGTTTTCACTTCAGAGTCTTGACTGGGTGACTTTCTCTTCTTCCTTGAAAGGATTCATTTATAGCCTGAGCAAGAGCAAGACCCCGTCTCTAAAAATAGCCGGGTATTGTGGTGGGCACCTATAGTCCCAGTTACTCAGGAGGCTGAGGCAAGAGAATTGTGTGAGCTGAAGAATTGGAGGTTGCTGTGAGCTGTGATGGCACAGCACTCCACCACGGGTGACAAAGTGAGACTGTAAAAAAAAAAGAAGGAAGGAAGGAAGGAAGGATCAAGCCAGAGCAGAATTCCTCTTTTTTCTTCTTCCCAGGGGAAGATTGTCAGACGTGCCAGCTCCAGGTCTCATATTTCAGGGTTCCCCTCCTGTAGTGCAAATCCATCCCTCTCAGCATTGCTTGCAAGGATTTGAGACATGGAAACCAGAACGAGATATCCCATTACTTAAGTTTGTTTGTTTGTTTGTTTGTTTGTTTGTTTGTTTTTAATCTGATCTAGAGGTTTCAAGTTTCTGTGGGATATTTCGCAACTAGGGTAAGATTCCAGACCCTTCAAAGTTTCAGACTTAAAAATTTGTCATTAAATATTTAATCCAAAATGTCCTGAGGGACCCTACAGGAAAAGGCCCAGTTCCTGGCCTCTAAGAATTTACAATCTAGTGAGGAAAATGAATCTAAATTGAAACATAAGAAGGGAAGTGTTTTATATCCCATGGCCAAACACTGCACAGAAAATGCAGTGGAAAGATAGATCGGTCGCTATTAGAGGGAGACAGCAGAGCTTCCAGGAGAGGGTGAAATGGAAGTTGGACACCCAAGGATGATAAAAGAACATAAGAGATTTGCACAAAGCCACAAAGAAGTACAATCTGAGTTCAGACTCTTGGTTTTGCTAACTCTTAGTGAACTGTGATTTACATTAACTATGCTTTACATTTGATTAACAGCCAGGGTGAGAAAATAGAAATGAGATGAGTAAATCTCACTGTCTCCGAGGAAAATAGTTCACAGTGCATGATATTTGGCAGTGGACACACATACTAACTCTAATATTTTAATTTTAATACCTTTACAGAGTATTAGCCTCATTATTCATCAATTTACATATATAGTTACAGTGTACAATTTACATTTACTGAGTTGTTTACATATGCTTTAAGCAATTTTGTTCTTCATTTGTGTGCCAGGGCATCATTGCACATAGCTGGGAAATGAGTTGTACTTTAGTCTTAGGTTTAAAATATAAGGATATTTCACACAGTTCAATTCCCAGAAATATCTATATTTGGAGAAAATATATTATCTTACTGTGCAAGGAAATTGAAGTTATGGTTTCAAATATGAGAGGTTAATTAAAAATTTCATTACACTGAGATTACACTACAGTGGTAGATAAGAAAACTGTTTCATACATATATATGTGTGTAGAAAGAAAACTGGATAAAAATTCAGATAAGCAACTGTAGTGTAGAGTAACCAGAATAAAACAATTGAAATAATAGAATCTGATGTGCATAAAATATTTTAATATGAAGCTTGGATAAAATATTATGTTTTATTTTTCAGCTATAGAAAGATTAATGTTAGACAATTCTCAACTTAAATGCAATTATTATGATATATCATTCTGCAGGCCTTTTGTAAAGTTTCATAAGTAAATTTTTTAATGAAGGCAGCATAATACCATTTCAAATGCAAATCACATAAATAATATATTACAGAAATAAAGTTGAGAAATTCAATCTAAATACTATGTTTATGGTGAAAATAGAATAGAACCTTGAAAATTAGGGCTAAAACATCCAGTATACGTGGTTCTGATACATTTTCTCATAAAATGTTAGAGCTTTATGGTATTACCTGTAATGCTTTCTAACTATCAAATATTTCTCTTTTCAAAGCTCCAGTTACATTTCCATTGAAATAAAATATCTACTACATACCATGAGCACAGTGTGCTTTTAGATGTATAATAGGACCCACTCAGTCAACTTAGTGGGTTGACTGAGGTAAAAACAGATTAGCAACTTTTATTACATGGATAGCTACTTATACTCATGTTATACTTGGATGACTCAAAATTATGTGGGTGGTAATGCTAATTATATACTTAGGTCAAAGACCTAAGGAAAAAAACAAAAAGAATTAAAAGCAGCTTCCTGTGAAATATTGATAAATGTGATTAATAATGCTGGAAAGAAAAGGTGAAGGGAAATGTTGGACAAGTCTCCTTTAAAGTAGAGAAACATTATTCATCTGAAAGCAAAGGGCAAGGGTTGTGGAATACGACAGGATAGGTCCACTATGTTTCAGGTCAATGTTTATTGTCTTACCTGTTTACTCCAATGCCTTTCCTGATCTCCTGAATGCAGATAGGAGAGGTGGAATTCCCCAAGATTTGAGCTCACAAGAGTTGCCCATCAGTCTCTCCAGAGGTGCATCCAGGGAGCATCACCAAGTAATCTACACGGTTTCTTTCATGTTTCTGACAAGACACAAATAATTCTTAAAATGATAAGAAAAATGATGCTAATAAATAATTGAAATAATAAGGCAAAATAATAATTTTGCAGAAAGGTTTTTTTTTTCCTTCTCAATCTACATTATCATTGAAATCACTCAGTGGTTATTTTAACTAATGTACCATAAACTTATTTTAAAATACTTTAATGTCTAATTTTTCTTTATTGAAAAGCAAATATCAATACTTTTGCATTTACTGGATAATTAATTCATTCAAAATCCATTCAGTCCTCTACAAAGTTCCTACCATACTAATAGTTTGCCCAGTAGCTTGGGGTCTAAAAGATGTTACACAAAATTAATGACTTAACTTATGTATTTTCAATGGATGCAAATGTCAACTTTATCACCAAGAAAGACATATAGTATCCAGCTCTGGAAGCTGAATTCTATTTTATAATGAGTTCAAATCTTCCACTGTGATGAGAACTTGAGGCAGGGAGAGGCAGAAGTCAACATGCTGAGAGAGGAGTGCCTCAGTGCCCCACACAGTTCCTGGACCTGCCTGCAAATGTCAGTTTACACAATATGTTTCTGCAAGTTGCTTTTTACAAAAGTATATAGCTAAAATAAGAGGTAAGTAAAAAGAAAACATTTTTTTCTTTTTTTGCAAAGAATATCATATAATGAAGACTATCCAGTTCTTGTGAAAATGTCTTTTGCTTTTTTTGGCCACATTTCTTTGAAATGTACAGGGAGAAACTGCCAGTAGATAAATTTCAGTAAACATAATTACCATTGGATTTCAACTTCTGTGCTTTGATAGCTGCTGGAAGTGTCTGATCCTGCAGAAGTGATAATATGGCCTAAAGCTTTCTTCATTCACAGTCAAAATGAAGAAACTTGGTCAAAATTTCTACTTCTGCCCTGAAGTTCATCTAAACTGCTTTGCTCTAAAATTACAACCCCCTCCCCATTGTATTAGTTTGCTCCAGCTGCCATAACAAAATACCACAGTTCTGTTGCTTAAACGTTTGAAGTCTATTATCTCAAAGTTCTAGAGGCTGACAGTCCAAAGTCAAGTTGCTGGCAGATGTGGTTTCTCCTGAGGTCTCTCCTTGACTCACAGATGGCTGCCTTCTTGCTGTGTGCTACATGGCCCTACCTCTGTGTGTGTATTCCTGACAACTTTCTGTGTGTCCAAAATTCCTCGTATAAGAACATATCATTTTATCCTAATCATATCTTTAAAGACCTTACTCAAAGATAGTCACAAGCTTAGGTCCTGGGGGTTAGGGCTTCATTATGAATTCTGAGACAACAAAATCTGCCCAAAAAATCCATGATGTGTCAGGGCAAACTGGTACCTAATGTAATTAGGTTACAATCATGCTCAATCTGCAGATTTGAAAATTATGTTTCTGTCTTCACCTGAATACTGTGAAACTCAGTGGTCTACTTAGCAACCCCTCTGTTAGTGTCCTGGTACAATTATTTCTCCCTGTTTCCTATGTCCACCTTCTTATCTAGGATTCTTATTTTAATATACATTTCACATGAGTATCTGTAATTAGAAGATAATGCAGTATGTCCGAGGGCTAAGAACTAAAGTCAGTCTGTGCTATACCCCAGGGTAGGTCTCTATACTTCAGTTCTCTCAGCTGCAAAATGGGTATAGTAACTACATATAAAGAGCTGTTGCTCCCATTAAATAAATTAACGCATGTAGAGCTCTTTGCACCAGATACATGGTAGGCTCTATGGAATTGATTGTTATACATAAAATAATTTAATAGGATATATTTGTAGAATATGATTTTTAAAATGTATGAATGCATAAAGAAATAAGTAAAATCCTGACTAGTGATGTATTTTTAGGATACTATGTGGAACAGAGTATAAATACACAGTTAAACAGTTCCTTTAGTCTTAGGATTTATTAAATATCATGCCTATTCCATAGCTATATTTACTTGTTTTATCGCTTCCCTTGATCACATGTGCATTTTCTGTTATCATTGGATTCCCCTTAATTGCGCTGCTTTAACTCTCTGCCCCTTCTCCAAGGCTACTATGGAATTTGTCACCTAAATAAACAAGTATGATTTTGTCTGTGTTTTATGCATGTAAACACAAGCTTGGGATCATACTGCTATCGCTGTCCCATGTCCAGCAGGCCCCACTCCTCCTGACTGATGCCCGATGGATGCTTAACTGCCAGTCTCTAAGATGATTTATATACTTTGGGAGGAGAGGATCTCATTTCACTTTGAGCTACTCAGATCTATGTCTATAGAAACAATCTCCCAGCTTTTGTAGGATGTTCTTATTTCAGTATTGCTTACTTCAGCCTTTTTCTCTGTTCCTGGTATTACGCTTCCTTCATTACACCAGCAGCCTCAGACTTCATACTGTGATTTTCAGAGTAAGACAAAGAATGCAATAGATTCAGTGCAACTCATGCTAATACCATACCCTCTTATTATACCCTCTTATAATACTCTGTTGCCCGTTTTTTGATTAACTTTGCTTCCAATTTTACTGACAATGATAAATCAAAGAAGGCCTTTCTTGTTTCCTCCACATCAAAACTACCAGCCAGCCTGGGTCTGTGGCCAGGTCCGTGCCTCCTTCTCTGTTACTCCACCACTTCTCCTGTCAACACACAGACCTTCCACTGGCACACCAGGTCCCACTCAGTGCCACCTACTAAGACTTAGATCCTGCAATGATCTCTCGCCTTATGTCACCAGTTTTTCCCCTATTTAATCATACATAAAACGAACAAAACATAAAACCAGAAAGCTTTCCTTGACTCCAAATCATGGTCCAGCCCCTACCTTATTTTTCTGCTTCCCTTGAAACCATAAGGGCAGCAGTGTATGCCACCCCCACATATGCCACTTTTATGAGAAGATTATTTTGAGCCAAAGGCAATCTCGAAGAAGCAGATACAAGAAAAGCTCTCTGCGCTGGACTGATGGCTCATGCCTGTAATCCTAGCAAGCTGAGGTGGGTGGATTGTTTGAGCTCAGTAGCTTAGACCAGCCTGAACAAGAACCCTGTCTGTCTGTACTAAAAATAAAAACAATAACTGGCTGCGCATAGTAGCAGGTGCCTGTATTCCCAGCTACTCGGAGGCTGAGGCAAGAGGATGGCCCAAGCTCAAGATTCGAGCTTGCTGTGAGCTGTGATGCCCTCTACCCGGGGTGACAGAGTGAGACTCTGCCTCAAAATAAATAAATAAATAAAAGAAAGAAGGAAAAAAATAATGGAAGGGAGGGAGGGAAGAAAGGAGGAAGAAAATCTGCCTTTTCTCTATTTGTCCAAAATCAGAACTTATACTTACAAAGGTGCCCTTCCTCCCCTCTCCACCAGAAAGGACAGAAATTGATCTACAAGCAGACAGTATCAGGGGAATCTACATTAACGAACTTTGCTAACTAGCTCTTATCTAGTATGAGTTTCCTTGTCTTGTCTCCCCCACATTCTTCTTGTTTTTTTGTTTTATATTTTATTCTTTGCTCTTTTTTACATTTTAATAGATTTAGGAGGTACAAGTTGAATACTGTAACATGTATATATTGTATACTGGTGAAGTCTGGGCTTCTGTTGTACCTGTCACCCAAACAGAGTACTTTGTACCCCACAGGCAATTTTCATTCCTGACCCTTCCCATCCTCGGCCCTTTCAAGTCCCCAGTATCCATTTTAGCATTTGTGTGGCCGTGGTTCAGCCTCCACAGGAGTAAGATCATGCAGCATTTATTTTTCTGTTCCTAAGTGACTTCACTTAGGACAATGACCTCCAGTTTCATCCAAGTTGCTGCAAAAGACATTATTTCATTCTTTCTTATCACTGAGTAGTATTCTATGGTACATATTTATCCCACATTTTCTTTATCTGCTCATCGATTGATACTTATGCTGCTTCCATATTTTTGCATTTGCACATTATGCTGCAATCCATCTATGAGATGTGCATGTGTCTTATGGATATAACGATTTCTTCTTCTTTGGGTAGAGAATGAGTACTGGGATTAAAGGATCAAACGGGAAATCTACTTTCAGATTTTTGAGAAATGTCCCTACTAATCTCTGTAGACATTGTACTAATTTGCAATCACACCAGCAGTGTGTAAGGTCCATAAGTGTTCCATTTTCACTGCGTCAGCACAAACTTCTATTACTCTTTGACTTTTTAATAATGGCCTTTTGAATTAGAGTAAAATGTTATCTCATTGTGGTATTAATTTGCTTTTCTCTGATTAGTGACTGTTGAGCATTTTTCAAATGTTCATTGTATGTCTCCTTTTGAAAAAAAACCTGTTCATGTTATTTGCCTACCTTTTAATGTTTTTTTTTTCTTCCTGAATTGTTTGAGTTCCTTGTAGATTTGGGATATTAATCCTTTGTTGGATACATAGTTTGTAAATATCTTCTCCAAATCTGTAAGTTGTATAGTTATTCTTTGATTATTTCTTTTGCTGTGCAGATTTCAGTTGAATGAAGTCCCATTTGCCTGTTCCTGGTTGTGTTGTATTTTCTTTGGGGGGGGGGAGGGGTCTTACAAACTCTTTGCCTAGGCCAATGTACTAGAGAGTTTTTGTAAATTTTCTCTTGAGATTTTTATGGTTTCAGGTCTTACATTGGTTACTACAAAAGTTTTGAGGCAGTCTGTGTTATAGCCCACTGTTTCACTTCCAAGAAACACAATCAACAGCATCCTTTCCAATTCACCCATGTAAGTTTCTACTTAATGGGCTTATCAGTGCTGCTGGGAGGACTTCATTTTTTCCATCTGTATAGATTTTACTTTTCTTGATTTTTGTGTGTCTGAAAACTTTTGCAGTGACCCATGTATAATTAAGCTTTTAACCCATTTTGACTTAATTTTTATATGTGGTAAGAGATAGGGAGCCAGTTTCATTCTTCTGCATGTGACTATCCAATTTTCCCAGTACTACTTATTAAATAATTTGTCTTTTCCCCACTGAATGTTTCTGCTTTGTGGAAGATCAGTTGGTTGTAGAACATGGTTTTGTTGCTGGGTTCTGTATTCTGTTCTATTGGTCTATGTGTCAGTTACTGTCAATATAACCCCATAGCTGTTAATTATACTGTTAATATAACCTCCATAATTTGGAGTCAGATAATGTGATGCTTCCAGTTTTCTTCTTTTTGCTTAGGATTGTTTTGGATATTTTCATTCTTTTTATTTGGTTAAATATGAAATTTGGAACTATTTTTTCTGATTCTGTGAAAAATTACATTGGCATTTTGATAGGAATTGCATTGAATCTATAGATTGCTTTGCACAGGATGGCTATTTTAGTAATATCAATTCTTCCAATCATAAACATGTGATGTTTTTCCATCTCTTTGTGTCACTGGTGATGCGTAGTTCTCCTTGTAGAGATCTTTTGCCTACTTGCTCAAATTTATTCCTAGGTATTATATTGCATTTATATTATATTTACTTATTTTCAGGCATTGTAAAAGGGATTGAATTCTTGATTTGGTTCTAAGCTTGGTTATTGTTGGTATATAAAAGTGGTATTGATTTTTGGACATAGATCTTATAACCTGAGACTTAGCTTAATTTATTTATCAAATCTAGAAATCTTTATGATTCTCTAGGTAGAAGATCAGATCATCAGCAAAGGGAGATAATTTGACTTCCTCTTTTCCAATTTGTATGCCCTTTCTTTCTTTCTCTTGCCTGATTTTCTAACTATTTCTTTCTCTTGCCTGATTTTCATGTTGAATAGGAATGGTGACCATGGCATCCTTGTCTTGCTCTACATCTCAGATGGAATGCTTTCAACTTTTCCCCATTCAGAATGATGGCTTGTCATACAGAGATTTCATTATTTTGAAGTATGTTCTCTCTTTGCTGAGTTTTGAAGGCTTTTTGTCATGAAGGAATGCTGAATTTTATTGAATGCTTTTCCTGCATCTACTGAGATGATTATACAGTTTTGTTCTTATTTACAAAGACTTTATGATCTTTGCCACATTTATTTATGACATTTATTTATCACATTTATTTACTTGTGTATGTTGAACCATCCTTGCATCCTTGGAATGAAACCTACTTGATCACGGTAAATTATCCTTTTGATGTGCTGTTAAATTCTATTTGATAGTATTTTGTCCAGGATTTTTACATCTATGTTCACAGCCATATTAGTCTATAATTTTTTGTTGCAGCTTTTCCTGAGTATCATGGTGATCAGTTGAAGATGTGTACAAACCCTAGTACTAGGCAACCTCGTGAAGTTACTTTTTCTCTGAGTAACTCCTGTATATGCATGAGATATATACATACAATAATGCATTTCTATTTGTTTTTCTCTTGTTGTTCTGTGTTTACAGTGATTCCAGATAAGAACCATGGAGATTCCGCGTAGCAACGACTCAGCAAGGCCCGACCTGAAACTGCCTCTACCTAGATACAGCCAATGTGGTACCATGCCACTGGCCCGATCCTGTCACTCACCTCTTCCCCCGCCTTCTTTCCCTGCCCCTTCTCCACAATAAAAAAATAAATACATTCAAAAAAAAAAAAAAAATTGAGCTAATTAATGTTTATTACCTCATGTGCTTATCTTTTTTTTTTTTTGTGGTGGAAACATTTAAAATCTACTCTCTTAGGGATTTTTGAGTAGATAATACATTGTTATTAACCATAGTCACCGTGTTTTACAATAGATCTCTTGAACTCATTCACCTTGGCTAACTGAAATTTTGTATCCTTTGACCAACACCTCCCCACTCTCCCTTTGGGACCCCTGCCCCTGATAACTTCCATCCTAGTCTCTGCTTCTCTGAGCTGGACTTTTTCAATTGTGAGCTTGGATTCCAACCTAGGTAGTTAGATTTCACCACTACACCCTGTCCTGTGTCCTGTTCAGGATTTCTCATTTCCTTGCACAGCCTGCTTAACAATTTCTGCTGTGGGTCACAGTGACCTGTTCCTATGTGGAAGGCCTTGCATTTGAGGACCTAGTAAGGATATCTTTACCGACAAATGCAGCTGTTCTCCCTGCACCTCCCCATACATTCAGGTTTTGCTCGCTGGTGCATGAAGACTACAGGAGTAAGAAAGATGTGGAATGATATGGTCAGGCCAACCCAGAACTTCAGACCTTCAGTAGCTTTTGTGTGAGCAGGTGCTGAGATGGACACTGCTCAGGTGTGTAGGTGAGTGAGAGCTCGGGAGAGCTCTCAGCATGTCACTCTGCAGTGGTGCTGTGGGTTCTAAGTACAGAACCCTTTGCAGTCCTTTGACAGTCTGGGTGCAGCATTTTCCTGGGACCTTCTAAATCCCTTTCCCCTTTGTAGCTGCACCAGAATATTGACAGGATCTTGTTTCATGGAAGGGCCTTGGATGAGTTGAACTTGTGATGGGCTTGTGGGTACAAGTTTGAGGGTATTAGGCAGATAGCGCTGAGAGCCTGGTCCATAATGCAGAATGGAAAGCAACCTAGAGTCTTGAGGAGGGGTTAGGAGGGGAATTCAGGAAGAAGAGCCACCAGTGATCCTGGGTGACACTAGGGTGAGTTTGCTGAGAAATCACCTGGAAAGACAAGAATGTCTGATGGAGACTTCAGACATTCTTGTTTTGTGGTCAGGTGGGTGATGGAAAGTCCTCCTGTGTGTTTTCTGTGAAATCACATTGCACATGGCTCACCTTCAGAGGCAGAATTATGCCCAAACCCCAAGATGTGCATGTCCTAATGCCTGAAAACTTTATCTATCAAAAGAGACTTCCTGGATGTGATTAAAGCTCTTGGGATGAGCCTTCAAATTAAAGATGGCGGCCGAGGAACAGCTTCCCTGCAACAGGCACGTAGAGTCTGGGGAGACAAGACTCCAGGCATCTCTGGCCGGTGTGACCTGCCTATAATCATCCCTTTGAGGATACAGGGAGCCAGCAAGGAAACTTCTGGACCCCAAGAGGATGACAAAAACAGTGGAAAACTGGCAAGTGGTTGTGTGTGTTCGATCGACCTAATCATGCCAGCAACCGTAAGTACAAGCAGCAGTGAGAATGCAAACCGGAAAGACCTTACCTGTGAACTGTTTTGGTGTTGGCACTCAGTTGAACTGCCTTGGGGAGAGCTTGAGCAGGAGTATGGCAAACTTTGGGCATTGTCTGAGGCCCCAGACTGAGCCACTGAGCTGGGCACAGGAAGCCATTGTGAAAGAACTGCCCTGGCAAGCTCCGCCCTCAGGGTCCCAGAGCAAGGATGGGGCAGGGCAAAGTAACCTAGTGACTGAGCAGCCTAAAAGTAGGGGCTGAGCTGGCATACAGCCTTAATCCTTAGGGGCAGAGTGAGATGGTTTTGGCACACTGGAGCCTTGGGCTGTTGCCCTGGGTAGAGTGCCGTGACATCACAGCTCATAGCAACCTCAAACTCCTGGGGTTGGCACCACCCAGACCTCCATAAGAGCTATGCAATGACCCCCCACTGGTGACCCGCACACACTGGGCCTCCGCATTCCCCGCGCAGTAACTGCGAAAGCCATGCAACCCTACGTCCTCCCTCATGTGTCCTCCCAGCCTCCACACTAGCCCATTCATCTGGCCAGGGACTCTGGTAGCTGCGTGCCCTCTGGAGCCCTCCCTGCCTTTGCATAGAGTCCTTTCCCTGGCCAGAGACTGCTGGAGCCTTGGGCTCTTTGTGCCAAAGTCACTGGGTGCCAGGCACTCCCAGAACCGTGCGCTTCACCCCCAGCCCTGTTGGTGGATCTGGGTGTGTAACACACCAGAACTGCTTCCACAACGAGAACTCCCTAACTAGAGCAGCCCCAGAGGAACTACACAGGGTCACTCCCTACGAAGATCCAGCAACAATAGAGCAATCCCGCTGGGGTCTAATCTTGTAAAGACACCTCCCCAACTCTGAGGATGGCCAGAGGCAACAGTGAAAAACAATCATGAGGCAAAATCAACAGAAAAACTCTGGCAATATGAATAATCAGAGTAGATCAACTCCCTCAAGGATCAATTGGGCAGAAACAGCACTAGAATCCATGCACAAACAAATAGCTGAGATTTCAAAAATTGAATTCAGGATCTGGATAGCAAATAAGATCAAATTAGAATCCCAAAGGTTATCTCAAGAATTCAATGGATTCAAAGAGCAAATGACCAAAGATTTTGACACATTGAGACAAGAAGTTGCATCCCTCAAAGATCTGAGAAACACAGTAGAATCCCTCAGAAGCAGAATGGAGCAAGCAGAAGAAAGGATTTCTGACATTGAAGACAAAGCTTTCAAACACTCCCAAACCCTCAAAGAAGAAGAGAAATGGAGAGCAAAAACAGACCACTCTCTCAAAGAGCTCTGGGATAATTCAAAGAAAACCAATATTCATCTTATAGGGATCCCCGAAAGTGATGAAGTGGCTGCACAAGGCACAGAGTCCCTTCTCCATGAGATTATAAAGGAGAACTTTCCAGACATGACAAGAGATTCCAAAATTCAGAAACAGACAGTTTCAGAACTCCAGCACTACTCAACCCAAATAAGACATCCCCCAGACACATCATAATCAATTTCATTAAAGTTAATATGAAGGAGAAAATTCTGAAAGCTGCCAGACGAAAGAAAACCATTACCTACAAGGGGAAGAATATTAGAATAACTGCAGATCTCTCTGCTGAAACCTTTCAAGCTAGAAGAG
>CAUYPK010003480.1:0-63124 GCA_963574355.1 Loris lydekkerianus
GAGAGTTTAAAAGGTCTCTGGCAACTGGATCACAGGGGTCTGGTGACAACTCAGATATGACTTGCTCCATTGTTCTGTGAAGTCAGAAAGTGGATGAGTCTGGGAAGGTTGATGCCTCCGTCCGCACCTTGCACCTCTTTCACTCTAGTCACTGATAGCCCCGCGGGGTTGTGACCCAGTTGCCTCCAGTGAGCAGATACTCCAGGGGTTTGCATCTGCTTGAATCACAAGGAAATCTATTTCTGCTCAGCCAGGCCATCGCTCTATGCCTTTATCCAGCAGGAGGAGGTGAGGCCTGACAACCTCGGGTGCTTAATGGAGGCTGGGGTGTGTTCACTCAGTTCCAGCCCCACCCTGATTGATGTTACTGACAGAACAGAACAACTTTGTAGGGATTTCTTTCTGACCCTACTAAATTCCTCTGCAGAAAAGAAGCTGTTTTGAGTTCCTAGAACCTGTGCCTCATGTTCCGTGTTTGCTCTTGCAGGTTTTTATTCGCAGCACGGTTAGGTGTCAGTTCTAGCTTCTTGCCTTCCTTTGTCTATAGGCTGACGATCCCCTGAGGGCTGGGTGCATCTTAGGCTCAGTAAAGTGGTCTTCTGGGTCAGCCTTGCTCTGTGAATTTCCCAGCTCTGCGCATGTATTTTTTAGTCCCCGAGCTCCACCCATGCTGGTACCACCTCAGGCAATCCCTTTACTCACAGGGCCTGCGTTTTAGTCTCAGATCTGTTCTGTAGTGGTTGCCACCTTAGAAGATACCTGGCCTTCTCTGGTTGCCCAGAAAGACAGGGGGTGTGGCTTTGGAATATCCAGGGGTGAGCCCTATTGTTGCCAAAAACGGCTGCTGCTCTGCGCCTTTGAGCACCGCCACTCTGGCGTGGTTCTCTCTAAGCCGACTGTCCTCTCCTTACTCCCATGCTGTCGAATCAGAACTGACCATCTGCAGTCTAGGCCCTGTCCACACCCCTTGAGAAATCACCCAAGAATCTGGACTCTTGGGGGACAGGCCTCCAGATCTCAGAGTGAGAGTTGAGGGGAGTGCTGGGAGCTCAGAATTGCAGGTAGAGAATGTATACAGTTTTATATAGTTTTATGCCTGCAGGAGAATGCTGTCGCACCCTAGTAGGGGAGGTAGGTTCAGTTTTTAGAGAGTCTCTCCCATGGAGTGTAGTGGGAGGACCTTTGAACTCTGCTAGTTTGTTTGTGGGGCACTCCAAGCCATTCTCATGGGGGAGGGGACTCCAGTCTGCTTGGTGATGGATTTTGTACCTTTTGTTAGTGTTCTTGGGGTCACAGCTCACCTCAGCAGGGTTAATGTGCGTTCTTCAACCTTCTCTCTTGGTGCAGCTCTAATCCACCAGGTTACTTGCTAAATTTCTGTCTTTTAACTCTCGTTCTGGATGGAGGCCTCTTTTGAATGCTGGCTTCAGTCAGCCATCTTGTCTCCACCCTTCGTGAATAAAGTTTTTTAAGCTTTATTCCTTCTCCCACTTTCATCTACTTCCTTTCCCCATTTTGAAGTATTACTTGCAAAGATGTACAAAGATGTTTTCTGCCATTTTTTTTTTATAGGGGACCCAAAGAAGTCACATGCCAGATTGGCAATAGGCACAGGCTTAGAAACCTGAGAGTAACACCTCTGCTGTTTTTAGCTGTGTGACTTAGATTGAAGAACCTTTAGTACTCTGATCCTCAGTTTCCACAAACAGAAAGCAAAGTTGAGATTTTAAATGTATCAACTTACCTACTTGCAACAAGTCATGTTTATGTCTGGTTCATGGTCAGTATTCAATACATGGTAATTATATCAAATTAATCATAAAAAATACCATGTTAAGGGACATAGAACCAGGGAGCATAGAGCCAGGGAAAGCTGGGTTTTATGTAAGATTTTTAAGACAAGAATGACAAAAATGGATCATAGTGTCTTCTAGTTTAGTGCCTCAGGATCTTCCCCAAAAGAAAATTTTCCAAAGTACAGTGAAAATTATTAGTGCTAGAGCTCTTGGACATAGGTGTAATGTTAGAAGTAAGTTTAGAGTTAGCCCAAAGGGAAGGTAAAAAGCAAGAGGAGCACAGAAGTTAATGATTAAGGATAGTTAGGAGTTAATATTAAGAGTTTGCAGAAAAGCAAGATCTGGAGGCAATGTTAGGATTTAGAGAAAAATGTTAGGGTTAGAATTATAAAGTTAAGAGCAAATGAAGTTTTATGAAGGAGCTAAGGAAATTTCATCCCAAAATATTACTACTTGACATAAAGAATACTTTTAATTAAAAGCCATTTACAATCAGAAAACATTCAAAGGGCCTATCCCTCTATCTGCATAAAACCTGACAGACCTGATCAAGGGATCAAAGGGAAGCAACTGACTTCTTTTCCTCCCCCTGAATGCAAACCTGGCCCAAGTCATTTAAAACACAATACTTATCTCTCAGGTTAATTTACAAGTCGATTGTTCCCACCCCCAACTATTCATCCTCCTTAGCAACCACTGGCTGCACCTATACTTCACATTCTCCTGCATAAAGGTCTCTGACCATCAATAAAACATTGGGTAATCACTCTTGTGGTTCCCTCAAGGCATATGGTATTTGGAAATCAAACTTTCTCTTATTAATCTGCCTTAACTGTGAGTTGATCTTTTAGCGAACTTTTTGGGGTAAAGGGCAAGTTTCTTATGATCCCTACAATTACACATGGTGATCATTTTAAAGATAAAGCTAAGAACAGAAATAATATTATAGGCAAGGATATGAATTTAATTAGGATTAAATTGAAATTAAAGATAGCCTTAGCTTAAGTGAAAAAAATAGATTCACTAAGTTCCCTCCTCTCTGCTATATGGAAGTACATACAAAGATAGAGCCTCCATGAGCATTTGTTGTGGAATAACTATGATGAGGAAAGGTTTCTCAGCAATCCAAATTGGACAAAGAGTGTGATCAAGAAATTAGCATTTTTTAAAATTAAGCCAGCATATCTGGGATGTTCTTTTACTGTTGCTTAGCTTATGCTATCCAGATGAACTCAGAAATTGAAGAATCCTAGTAAACTTCTGGATTGAAAGAACTTTTTTTTTTTTTTTTTTTTTTTGAGACAGAGTCTCACTATGTCACCCTTGGTAGAGTGCTGTGTCATCACAGCTCACAGTAACCCCAAACTCTTGGGCTTAAGCGATTCTCTTACCTCAGCCTCCTGAGTAGCTGGGATGAAAGCAAATTTCATAAGAAGTAAAACCACAGACAATATATTTCCTTTTACCTTCATTTACCTTGATTTTGGCTTAAGTGGCAGCCAAGAGGGCTGTTTCATGCTACACAGATAGTGATTGAAGTGGCTGTGACATAGTTAAAAGGTATGTATTGATCTCTGATAGGGCCAAATGTAGGGACCTACCCAAATAGAACCATCCTGCCCAGGAAGGAATGAGTGCACCAATCCCTACTCCCCCAAACTCTGGTATTCCCATGTACCTTAATCCATATGGTTGACTTCTTTTTCTAACTCAGCCCACTCACACCCAAGTGAATAAAGGCCACGTTACCCACACAGAGCCTGGACCCTGCTTCCTTTTGTCCTCGTCTCAGAACAACTTCTCATTTTCAATCCTTAACCTCTCATTTTGGTGCTAAAAACCCAGGACAGGGAGAAGCCCTGTCTGCCCACTTCCAACTCGATGGACTCTTGTTCTGATGAGATGAAGGGAAACGGGGAGACCCCTCTGACCCCTTCCCAGAATTCATCCATGTATTAGTGAGGTGAGCATTTGTCTATAGCCTCTTTCTGAGCCTTTCAACTTCCCTTCCCTTTTTCAACTCCCACTGCTCTCTCCCGCTTCCTCTATTTCTGGGCCTTTCAAGCATTTGTATATAGCCTTTCTCTGAGGCTTTCAACTTCTCTTCCTTTTGTCCACTCTGGGCCCAAAACTCTGGTAGTCTGTGCCTCCCAAATCTGGTGACAGTCACCGACTCACCCTGGTGAGTCAGACTCGCCTTTCCAGTGCCTTGTGCATGGGGATGCCCTGCCGTGTGCCTGGACCACGTGGGGATGCCCTGCCATGTGCCTGGACCACTCTTTTTGGGCTGGTAAAAGTTCTTCAGGGATGCCTAGTAACTTTCCTAGCCCCAGCCACTTCCTTCCTCCTTCCCCTTGTAAGTTCTTTTTCATCCTTGCTTCAACCTCACTTATTTTCTACCTCCAATTTCTGATATGGGAACCACTCAGTCATGGATTCCCTCTTCTTCGCCTTTAAGCTGCCTCTTAACTCACCTCAAGCCTCTACACCTTTATACTGACCTTAAACCTGAATGCCTCATCTTTTTCTGTAATGCTGCTTGGCCCATGTACAAACTAGACAATGACTCACAATGGCCTGAAAATGGCACCTTTGACCTTTCAATCCTCACTGACCTCAACAATTACTTTGGAAATTGGGCAAATGGTTGGAAGTTCCTTATATCCAGGCCTTCCTCCTCCTCAAAAACATTCCTTCTTTGTGTTCCCTTGTGAATCCTCTCAAATTCTCCTTGCATGGGCCAAACCAGCACTTCCCAACCCCTCTAATTCTCTATTGTCTTTCTTCAACCCAGCAGACAACACTACCCCTTCTGCCCCCTACAACCCCCTTCCCTCAGCCTCCTTCCTACCTATAGAATTCCACCCCATGGGTGAAAGAGAAGAGATGGCGGACCTGGGCAGGAAAGGAAAGATGACAGACCCAGGTGGAAAAGGAAAGATGGCAAATCCAACTTCCCCACCTCATACTAGATCTGGCCACACCTTTGGACCTTCCATTTCTGGATTACTGCAACCTCTATACCCTCCCCAAGAGGTTGCGGAAACAGAAGTTATCATCAGGGTTCATGTCCCCTTTTCTCTCTCTGACCTGTCCACATAAGTCAGAAACTAGGTTCATTCTCCGCAGATCTCACAAAATACTCTCAAGAATTTAGATATCTAACCCAGTCATATGATCTAACCTGACATGATTTATATATCATCCTCACCTCCACCCTAACTTTGAAGGAGAGGGAGAAGGTCTGGACTCAGGCCCAGGTTCATGCCAAAGATCTATGGAGGACAGACCAAACCCTGCTGAAGGGCACTTGGACTGTCCCCTGGGAAGATACCAATTAGAATTACCAAACTGATTATCCTGGAGTCTGTGTCTGTAACCACGTGGTCCAGTGTCTCAGAGGTACTATAAAAACCAGCCCTTAAGGTTATGAATTATGACAAACTAAAAGAAATAATCCAGAAATGAGATAAAACTTCTGCCCAGTTTTTAGCCTAACAAAGCCGTCCATCACTATACTGCCCTATTGCCAGAGAGCAACAAGGGCACGTTCATTATCAACATGCATTTTATCTCCCAGTCTCCACCCAATATCTGGAAAAATCTCCACAAATTCTCCAAGGACCCTCAGACTCCACCCTCCATGAAATTCCATTGACGTTATCTTAAAGGTTTTCAATAACTGAGAAGAGGCCTCTAAGCAGCAGTGCCTCTCAGAGTTCTATTTATTGGCTTCCACCATTAGATAGACCCCCGGTTTCTTCTTCAAACTCCTCTGGACAGTCCAAAAAAAGAAAACCTCCTCCAGGACCATGCTTAAATGTGGTAAAGTTGGCCACTGGCTCAAGGAACACCCAAACCCAACCCACCCATGTCATGTCCAGCCTGTGGAGGTTCTCATTGGAAGTCTCACTGCCCAGGTCCTTCTGAGGATCTGGTTTGCAGTCACTTCCAGGACCTGGCTGAATCCCACGACCTCTTGGGCTTGGCCACTGAAGAGTGACAATTCCTGGAGTGTTAGAAGGCCCCTTGGGTGATCACCAAGACTGAGCTCTGGGTAACTTTGCTAGTGGAAGGCAACCCAATCTCTGTTCTTATTGATACTGAGATCTTTTGAATCCCTTACATGTACCTGACACATATAGCTCTTCCACTCTGGCAGAAAATAACACAGCTCTATTTGTCCCCATAACTACAGACTTTCCACCCCTCCCTTCCCCCAATTTAACCTACTTCAATTTCATAGGTACAAGAGACTTTGTAGGCTTTACAAAACCTGATCTCTGTTCCCTCAACTCAACTTTCCCTTATCTGACTCCTCCTATGCCCCTCTGGGGATATTTTTCCTCTGCAGCCACTACATCTATTGGTGCCTGCAGGCTATGGTAATCACTCCCAAAGTCTCTTTTGTGAATGACTCCTCCCTAACTCAGGCTCTGATGCATCCCCCTACTTCCAGACAAAAAAAGATGTCTTCTTCCCTGTACTCCTTGGAACAGGCATAGTGGCTGCACTTGACTCGGGCATTGCAGGCATTAGTACTTCAACCCACTTTTACCACCAGCATAACAAAGATATGGAAAAGGTAGCAGACTCTTTAGTCACCTACAATCCCAAATTAATTATTTAGCTGCAGCAGTCCTCCAAAATCATGGAGCCTTAGATTTGCTTACAGCATAAAAAGGAGGGACATGCATTGCGGTGGTGGGGGTGGGGGGTGGAGAAGAATGCTGTTTCTTTGTTAACCAGTCTGGAATAATCATAGGCAAAGTAAAAGAACTCTTAGAATGAATCAAACAGAGACAAACAAATCTTGAATTATCTAATCCATGGTCTTTATTCGATTCCTGGCCTCCTTGGTTACTTCCTATTTTATGGCCACTAATTATTATCTTTCTCATTCTCAGTTTCGGACCAGTAGTCCTCTGCCTCATTTCCCAATTTATGAATGGCCAGGCATTCACCTGACCATATCGCTCATATCCTTGACCTACATGGATATCAACCAGTTCAGACTGAATACCCAAGAGTGTTCCTGTAAACACCACTTTCTTCACCCTCCCTTTGTTTTTTCTTGTAGGCAGCCCATGCCAACCCTTAACTTGTAGGAAGCAGTCAAAGAGACATCAGTCTCATCATTTCACCTCCTTATCATAGACTAAAATGACTGGGATCATAGGACAGAATGTAGGGACCCACCCAAATAGAACTGTCCTGGCCAGGAAAGAATGTCCCACCCCGGAAGGAATTAGTGCACCAATATCTACCCCCTGAACTCTTATATTCCCATGCTTCCTTTACCCATGTGCTGACTTCTTTTTTGCACTTAGCCTGTTCACGCCTGAGTGAATAAAGCCCATCTTGACCACACAGAACCTGGACTCTGTTTCTTTTTGTTCATGTCTCAGAATAACCTCTCATTTTCAGTCTTTAACCTCTTGATCTCTTCCCACCAGTTGTTGATACAAGGCTACTAAAACCCTCATAATTTCCTGAGTGATGGGTATGACAGGGGTGTCTTACATGGAGCTCTCAAGTCTATTGGGATTTCCTGATTGATAAGACCATCTTTTGTTCTAATGAGGTGACTCTTGCTGGACTCCTGGATAGCTTCAGGATGGGGACTGGTCACCAGAAAGACCATGTCATGGTTAAAAGCTTGGAGCATTCAGCTCCATTCTCTGTTCTTCAGGGAGGGGAGTGAAGTTGGAAATTAAATTAATAATCAATCATGCTTACAGGACAAAGCTTTCATAAAAATCACTAATCTAGGGGTTTTGGAGAGCTTCCATTTGGTGAACACATCCACTTGTGGGGAGCTTGATGCACCCTAACTCTATGGAAACAGAAGCTCCTACATTAGGGATCCTTCTGAATTTTGTTGCCCTATATACCTCTACATCTGGCCATTCATTTGTATTCTTGTTTTTGTTTTTTTTTTTTTTTTTTTTTTTTGCAGTTTTTGGCCGGGGCTGGGTTTGAACCTGCCACCCCCAGTATATGGGGCTGGTATCCTACTCCTTGAGCCACAGGCACTGTTAAAAAATATATAAAGTGTTTTCCTGTGTTCTGCAAGCTATTTTAGAAAATTATCAAGACTTTGAAGGAAGTTGGGGGCATCCCTGATTTGTAACCAACCATACTCTGGGCACTATTTGCAACTGACATCTGGAATAGGGAGCAGTATTCTAAGATTTAGCCCTTAACCTGTGGGATCTGAGCTAACTCTGGGTAAGGAAATAAATTGTAGGACACCCAATTGATGTCTGCAGAGAAGTAGAGAATTTCTTGGTGTGGAAATGCCACACATTTGGTGGCAGAAGTGAAGTATTATGAAAACAAATCATAATGGTGGTGGATCTTTTCTATCCAATGAATATACTGTTTCTTATGGATGCTACAATTTCCTGCCATGATCTCATCTTTAGGGTAGAAGGATGTATTCCCTGGTGCTGGGTTGGTTGTGGGCTGATGATCCTGAGCTAGAAGTCATTTTCGGAAGTTGCCTTTGTTGAAGAGAGCACTGCCTGGCATAAAGTCACACATTTCTCCAGGGGCAGTGAAGGTGCAGGTGCCTGGACTCCTCACCTTAAGTTATAATGCTGAAATGCAGTGCTAGAGTCAAAGCTGTCCATGAGGGTCAGCTATGGGTGATATTGTTTTTGTTGTTGTAACATCTTGTCTTTCCTCTGATATTGTATTCTTTGAGTGTGTGAATAATTTATTGGGAGGAGTAGTATTTTATGATATATTTGTGTTTTTGAACTTATTTCACAGGATTCAATTTAACTTTCGAACAAAATGAGGTGAAGTGGTATGTTTTCCCTTTTTTAAGTGCGGAGGGAATAAGTCATTGTAATTGTGTTGATGGAACTTCTTTCTGCAATAGGTCTTTAGCCTTAGAGATTACAAGAATGAACCCATGGACCACAGAGAACTGTGATAAGATAGGATTTACTAGATGGAAAGGAATAGACATAATGAAAGGCACCAGAGCCTCTGGCAGAGAGGGGGAGACCCAAGTCGGAAATCTCTGGTGGGTCTTTTGTCTAGGGGTTATGTACTGTTTTATAAATAGGGAGATATTGAGAATTACATTTGGCCAGGACTTGGTAGACTTCAATGTTGATTAATGGATGAAGGAGTGTATTAAAAAATGAATGTAGTACTTCCAGCTCCAGGCAAAAGAGTCAGGAGTCCACTCTAGAAGGAGCTCAGTTTACATGAAATACTGGAAACATTAGTTTTCTTCTGTTTTGCTTATATTCAGAGAGTGCAGTTTAGAGAGAAAAAGTCCGTTGGCTTAGGTCTGGAAAACTGGGGTCCTTGTCCATCCCTTCTTTCCTTTCCCCCAGCATATGGTCAAAGGTGTAAGTGGTGGCACTCAGAAAGTAGGTTGCAGGGGAGAAGTTTAGGTCAGCTTTATTGAAAGAGACAGTGACCCTCCTGGGCAATGCTAAAATGGCATCTGTACCCAGGGGCAGTTAGAGACCCCTTTTATGTGGGGTTGTAGGGCGTAGGCAAATTCCACAGGTGGGAGGGTGTTAGGGTCTTTGGTAAGAACTTCTCAGGGGTGGGGCTAGCCAGATCTTTTGTGTCTGTTTTAGGAAGAGAGGAGGAGGAGGAGGGGAAAGGGTTCATGTGTTGTTGTGTTCAACCCTCGCAAAATATGGGTCCAAAGATCTTTTTCAAATAAAACCCTGCACACTAATCTCCATCTCAGAATTTACATCCAAATTTATGTCTTAGAGCTATTTATGTTTTAAATGTGCTATAGGTCACATAATATTTGAGAGCCACTGTGATGCTACCCATTCCTGTTGGTGATCAAAATACCTCTTTCTAATATAATCAGCTCTAGAAATGATATGTTAGCATACATATAAGGAGATTATGCAAGAAGAAAAAGTCTTCAACCTTGGAATTGCACAAGCCTAAGTGAGCACTGGGAAATTGTTTGAATACAAGAAATCTATTATGTCTTTTTTCCTCTTCTCAGGCCATGAAGACCTTCCAGTGTTATGGATTGAGGCATTTCAGTGATCTTTTGCCCATCTTCCCTTACACTCAAATAGTGACTCCAGTGCTGGGCCATCAAGAAATTTTGGCCACTTTCTCATAAAAAGAAAATCTCAGCCTTATGCACCTGTGAAGAGGTAGCCCCAAAGATCATTCATTAAGGAAATTCTGTGCTAAACTCTCATAAGCAAGGACATGCAAATTGTACCTGTGTGTAGCACCTAAAAAAAAAGCTTATCTGATCCCATACTAATAGTAAATTATGTTTATCTTAAAGTTAGAACTGGAGATAAGACAGAATCAGACATTCTTCTACCTATTCAGGGGCATCTACATAATTAATGCTTCCTTCACTCCCTTATTATAAAATGTAGATTTCTTGGGCCTCACAAGAATGTAACCACTGCCTCAGCAGCCCCCCTCCTGTCTGCCTTTTTCCTTCTCATTGTATGCCTTTAAAATGGTGAAGGTTCCAACCTCCCCTTCCAAGAAACAGCCACAGATTTTCTATGGCATTCTACATAGTCCCCAGGCACATCGTCAAAATCTGGCTTTGTAAACCTCCATTGATTGAGATTTTTGCCTCAATCATTTATTTGGATGGACACTCCATTTTCAGAGTGTTTAGCATGTGTAGTCACTAGCTTCAGTGGCACAAGATATTTCTGGCCATGGAAAGCTTGATCTTATTGTTTCCAGTAGCAGTTAAACTTTAATCTCTTCTCCTGCTCTTAGGAACCAAGAGCATCAGGAAAGTATATGTGTTGAAAGAAAGGGTCAATGTATTTTGTCATCTATGTCTCCAGATATGGAAGAAAAGAAGTTGCTTTAAAGGGTGACACTGATGATTTCAGAGGTATCCAAAGTCATTTGAAACTGAAGAGTGGGGAGTTGTAAGGCCCACTTTGACAACAGGGATGCATCACACAATGCCTACAAATGTTAATACTCAATTCACACCTGTCGAATGTAGAATGGCTACCAAATGTTGGGGGATAAAACCATAAAGATAGACATGGTCCTTTCTGTTGAAGGAACTAAGGAAATTTAACCCATAAAATATGACTCCTTGGTATAAAGAATGCTCTGAATTAATCAAGAATGCTACCAGATCTAGCCCACTTATTTAAAACACAATGCCTATCTCTTATGTTAATTTACATGTCCATCTGCTTTCCCCATCAATTCATTCTCCCAGCAACCACTTGTTGCATACCTATACTCCACATTCTTCCCCTCCCTTCTAAAAGGCATGTATAAAAATATTTGACCATCATCAAGATATTGGATAATCACTGTTATGATTCCTCCCATGAACTTGGTATTTAAAATAAACATATCTCTTATTAATCTGCCTTAACTGTGAGTTGATCTTTCAGTGCACTTTTGGGGGAAAAGGGCAAGTTTTCCCTTGCCCCTACACTGTCCTCAGGGAGCTTAGAGTCTGGTGGATATAAGACAGTAATAGTATCTATAGCAAGGAGAACAGGTAAGCCACTCCAGTCCCCACTCAGGCAAGGAAAGCAGGGTAATTTGGGAGTGTGGTTGTTCTTCTGCTCATGAAGAATCAGTAATGCTGTCATTGATATTATCTTTGCTGTTCACACCTTTTAATTGTTTTTCCTCTGATGTTGTAGTCTTTGATCGTATACATAATTAGTCAGAAAATGTCATCCTTTCTGGTTGTTTGCCTTTGTCAACTTATTTCCCAGTAGTCAATTTAATTTTTAAAGAAAACAAAGTGAAGCGATATATTTCCCCGTCAAAAGATTCAGAAGGGTAAAAAAGACACATGACATGTTAGTCAACATTTAATAAATTTAATAAATTAATAGGAAGTATCACAAAACCTGGAGCAAGTAACATACAGGAATCAGGAATAAGACAACACTTTGCAACCATTCACAAAAAGTACCATTTGACAAAGGAGAAGAATTACAAGAAATAATATAAGGCAGTCTGTTGCACCTGTCTTAAACAGATATACATATATAATAGCACATCAAAATGATTTGTGTGACAATAAATTCACCACATTTACATTTATCACATAGACTTCTTTAAAACATTTATAAAAGTTTGTAGATTTAACATTGAATGGTAAGATTCATATCCAAATGAATATACTTATTTCATACCAAACTGCAAAGAGCTTATGAATAGCACACAATTTGAGGATAATTGCTGTGTTGGGTAATATTAAGTACTACTACTTGATGACATAAGAATTGTTAACAAATGTGCTATAAGCTATTATCGTTCAACTTGTTGCTAGTGCTTTTGGAAATCTGTGGTTTATATTTTATTTATTTGTAAAACATGTGCTATGAGCTTGCCCTGATAAGAAAAGAAATCAGATGTTTCCAGTTTTCTCCAATACTCACAATTCTTCAGATCTGAATGCATGGTCTTTTTAAAGACTGCTGAAGGATTTGCTTCAGTCCTTTTTATGTCAGCTACCCTGCCCTATGTTAATACAAATCGATGGACTCATGCAACATACATGGCGCATACATGCAGGGCACCACCTGTATGTGCAGAACTCATGCTAAATGCATGCTGTGTTCTTTTGACATTTTTGTTTCAGTAGGAATGAGATTTGTCATTCAATTTCATATAAGTGTGTTAACGTGCAGTTCAACAGAACTAACAGGCAGGTAGACTTTACTTTCATGTTATATTTGGGCATGCTCAAGCAATTGAGTGATGTTTGGCAGTGTTGTGAATCAAATAGAGACTGTATGAATGTCCTCAAATACAGTAGCTCTCCCACTGCCCCTGCGGCAGACTATTGAATTTATCTATACTGTGTGTTGAGAACACAGACCAGGGGTGTTTAGAAATTGAGATTCTGTGTTCACCAATTTCAAGATACTGAGGTGTACATGCCAAGGTTTGTAAGTAACTGTTAGGCATAAGAAATAGCATCATGAATTCTTCAGAAATTTATCCACAATTGTGTGAAATGGGTACACATGGAATTTGTCATTGGCAAGACTTGTATATTCTGCACACAGCATAGACTGGAAGGTCTTACTTTATTCAATGCTTGAAAACCTTTTTATGGTTTACAAACCATTAAAATGGTACTGAATTTTTAGAGAGCAGCAGGCCCACGAATGAAATGATGGTCAACACTTGTAACACAACACTGTATTTTAACAAAGATTTAAACTTCTGTTACATAATTGCAGTACAATGAAGAGCTTGCCACTTTCACAAATTAGCTGCAGCCTTTTCCTGCACTAGAGAGTTTGGAAGGATCTGAAAATGAGATAAATTTTGTTTAAAATCCAAATGGAAACTCTGTATTTCTGTTGTTCCCAGAGTTCAGAAGAAGTGTCTTTTTAATTACTTTTTTTTTTCACATTCTAAGGGCCTAATTCTGTAGTCCTTAATCAAGTAAAACTTCCAAGGTTTTTATCATCTATGCTTCCAATACAAGTTTTACTTAAAAATGGACTGCTAAATTAAGTCCTATAGATAGAGGTACCATAATTAAGAAAATATTTTAATAAGGCTCAAAATGCTAATTTCACTTTGTGTGTAGCACACGAATTTCCAGGATCTTGAGATCAAAGCCCAATTGATGTTGAATCCTGGATTGGGAAATAACTCTGGGATCTCATTTCCCAGTCTAATTGTGGAATTAGGTATTTACTAAGACCAGAATGAAAACACTAATTCCAGTTTGCTTGTAATAATAATCAGAATTTGAACATTGCCTCTAAGAAGTGAAAAGCTATTTGGTGTAAATATTTTATTATCCTTCCACTTCTGTAGTCCTGGTTAACCAGCTGCTATGTTAAAATACCACTATGGGGACATACATTGCAGTAAAATACCAACACAACATCTGACAACGTCAAATTTTGTCCCTATATGTAACAACCAGGCTAAGTTCTGGCATTCACTCACAGATAGAAATGTCAGAAGGCAGAACGTGTATCTTACTGCATTTATGTGTAGAGATGAGCAGAGCAAGAATTTTAAAGTATATATTTACTGTTAACCCGGCAAAAGATTCCACTGATTTTGTTAATTTCGGTGTGGTTGAAATATAACCACTGTCATGTGCATCATTCTGGTCTCCTGCAAATGCCACCTGAGATGAGCATCAACATTCCCATACTCAACAAGAGAAAGAGAGATAGGAAGGAAGGAAAGAATAGAAGAGAGGAAGGAAGGGAGGGCAGACAAAACAATAAACATATTATTTATCAAAGAATCAAATAAGTTATTCTCCATCAATTATAAATAGTAAATATAGAACTCTAAATCTCACTATCGTGTGCATGATTGTAAAGTACAGGGTTGCAAAGCTATATATATATGTGTGTGTGTGTGTGTGTATATGTATACACACACACACTTTCTTTCAGACAGCAATATTTACATTGTTATGACCGACAGAAGAAAGGAGAAAGTTTTCCTACATTTGTAGCTTTATGTAGGAAAAGAATGTGTTGCTCTTGGTTACACGCTACTAATTCTTTCGCTAACCACATTAGAGGGATTTACTGGGAGCTCCAAATTTTCAATTTGCATCTCTATACCCGGCTCATTGTCATCAGCTTTCTTAATTACAGGTTCATTGGTATGCCGGTAAACATGAACATTAAGCTCCCTCCCAGACAAAGCAGTGGCAGCAACTCTTGGAATTTGTCTGATAGGAGGCTTTTTCTTAGCCTTATAATTACAGCGCAAATAATTAGAGAAAGCACGGCGGTAAACTTTATTAAATAGCGTGTACACCAGAGGATTGATTCCGGAACAAACGTAACCAATCCACACAAACACATTCAAAAGTTTTTCCATGAGCTTTTGATTACAAGATTTTTCACAAAGCACAGACAGAATATTAGTAATGAAAAACGGACACCACATTATCAGAAACACAAAGAAAACAATGCCAAGAACTTTTGAAGCTTTTCTTTCATTGTTGATAGCCTGCATGGTGCCCCTGGGACGTCTCTCCTTCTTCTTTCTTCGGCGGGCGGCGTTCTGATCTTGATTGGGGTTGGCAGAGTTCTCTTCGTCAGCGGAATTCCTCTTGCAGCATTTCAGAAAGTCCAGACTTAGTCCCGGAAGTTCCTCTGTGTGGCCGTGTAGTAACATCAGAGCTTGTCGGCGAAGAACGTGGATCGTCAGGCAATACGTGATCACCATAATCGTCAGCGGTATGAAGAATGCCACGAAGGACCCAACGAGGACGAAATTTGGCTCGTTGAGCACGCACGTCGTGTTGTTCACGAACACCTTGTTTTCATCCCTCAGTCCAAGCACAGGGATAGGAACTGAGACACCTAAAGAAATGAAAAAAGGTAGGATGTTGGTACAGCAGATGGAGGACCGAACAGATCTATGCAGCAGCGACACAAAGTCATTTGCTTCTTACCAAAGGAAATTTAGACCTGATGTTGAAAGCTATTCACGGAGTAATTGATAGTCACACGAAAGAGTAGCAGGAGGATGTCAGAAAATGAGGGCTTTTTTTCAAGTTAGGAATGCCTTCTCCCAAAATTTCTGTAGAAGGCATGGAATTGCTACTACTGAAATAAACTATTCGAGATTTGGTTGTATCTAAGAGTGAGTTGGGTTCGTTTTGTTGTATGTTCAGTTCTTAGAACTGTCCTGGTTCATAGAAGGCACTCAATAAATATATGTTGAATTAATCAATGAATTAACACCTGTATTCAATGACATTAATAAAGCCAATCAGTCCTTTTTTTGGCATAACACCTTCCAAATTTAATAAAAATTAATATGTATAGCACCTATAATAGTCTATCAAGGTTGCCTAGCCTCAGTCTAGTCATTATGCAGAAATAGTCTTCTAGGTGTAAGTAGAAATTGAAAGGGTTCTCTTTTTAGTAAGGGTTGTTGTTTTATTGCTTTTGAGTTTCTAGGCATAAGCAACATCGTTTCAAAGTCAAGAGAGAGTGAAGTACAGAGTTGGGAGAAATGCAGACTTCCCATTTGTGTGGAATTTGGGGCTTTTTTGTTTTTAAAAATATTGAGAGGCAGTCTTCTAGGGAAGCACTTCCTTCAATAAACAGGTTCACAGGCAGAAAATAAACCACAAAGAGGTGGGAAGAGAAGATGATCTTGTGCCCAAGTAGGAACTTTCTAGGAACTACCCAGAAACTTTCAGAAATAAGTATAGTAGATCTGGAAGAGGTTCTCCATCAATAAGCAGAGATAACTTGAAAGTGAAATTCAAATTTTAATGTTAATTTATCCTCTCTTGCATCTACAGGAAGTTGAAGTTTGGGAAACTGAGATTGCACTTGTGGGATTCTATCAGAGATTATCAGGAATGCTTGGCTAGTGGATGTCTACATCATGAACCATGAGAGGAGGTAGAAGTGTGCTCATAGAGATCATTGCTGACTCTAGGGAACACACAAGGAACTACGATAAACCAACATCTGTAGTCAGATATAGAGTCTGGCTGAAAGAGCAAAAGGGAAAAAAATGATCAATGTTTCTTTGCAAGGGCTTGTTGAGGATGTTGATTGTTTAATCTCTGGGAAGATACAAGGAAGAAAGTATTTGGAAAGTGATCTGTAAACCTTCTTCCTCAGACACTGAATTTCTAAAATGATTGGTCTTTTTCTAGAGTAGGAGACCAGGTGACAGGATGAGAAGCAGCAACATGTGTGACAGGACTCCTTTGGGTCCTGGTCCATGTTTGCCTACCACTTTGAACCTAGGCACGAAAGTAGGAAAGGCTGTGAAAAGCAGGACACACTGCAAACAGAAAATCTCCTCAAGTAATTCATTGCTGGATTCTAGCAAAGTGACCTTTGCATTCTGAAGGGGAAGAGAGAAGGCAATTTTTCACCAGATTTGATAAAATGCTTGGGGGAACTTCAACAGGAATTTGGGAGTATAGAGTACAACAAAACCACACAAGTTCTATTTCTTCAGATTTACAAAAAGGAAACTAAGAAAGCTGCCAGATTGTATTGTTAGAATCTTTATTCAAAAAGTCATAAATGTAAGATAATCAGTAGCAAAAGTACAGATCACGCTTGCCTAAAAGAAGTCAATATTTCATTACCCTTAATGAAATGTTTTAGTGAAGGTTTAGGCTTTGGGAAATTTTCTAGAGTTAAGAATGTTAATAAGGGATTACAAACAGAAAGAAGGGGTTATTAAAAAAAATTACAAGAGAAAAATTTAGGGGATAATCTGTACATTAAGAAAGACTTCAATGATCTACCAAGTAACTATGAAATATGGACTTTCTTACGATCTTGAGGCAAACAAAGAAATTTTTAAAAATATTCATGACACAATTGGAAATTTGAATAATGTATGATGGGTCTTGTGATAACATTAATCAATTATTACTCATTCATTTCTAGGTGAGATATTGATATGCAGTTATGTGGAAAGATAGATCTTAACCTTTTGATATGAATAATGAAATACTTATAAATGAACTATTATGAGATCTGAAGTTATTTCAAAATAATATAATATGGGAGTGAGAATTGAATAGGAGTATGGATTAAACAAGATAATTCATAAACTAATAAATCTTGGAGCTGGATGATGAGTACTTGGGTGTCTATTTTATTATTCTGCTTTTGTAATTTTTGAAAGTCTCTACTCTAGAAAGTTTGATAGTCTTTCTTTTAATTAAAAAAAAAAAAAGAAAAGGAAGACATGGAAGTCCTTTCTGAAACAGACAATAACAGCACTATTAGATTTCAGATAAAGTCTCCTAGACTTGGTGAGTACTGCTAACTTTGAGAGTGATTCCTTCTGGAGTAACAATGATTGGACCCCTGAATAGGAACACTTATTCACTATTTTCTACCAAAATATTGGTAGAAAACTACTATACCTTCTCAGGTTCCTACAGCAAGAGCAACAGAGGGTGGAGGAGAGACGCACCCCCTCCAATTTCCGGTCCTCTACCACCCCTAGGACTACCTGGGAGAAATACACTGTGAGGCCCAGTCTTAGTTTGAGGAATCTTCCATCATTCTGGATACATCCTAACTGGGGTACATTTACCTAGATGTGGAGATTTAACTTCCCACAGGAAATGCTGCACAATCTCCTAGGTATTCCTAGAGACAGTTGAAGTCTCTGGGGGAGGCCTCATACACTGTCCAAAAGATCAGTGGCAGTTGGCATTACTCAAAGCCCTGCTTTAGAGTAGTGTTAGCTTGTTTCTTATAAAGATTTATTCACTTTTCTAAGGGACTCTTGGGCCTAAAAGTGGACCTTATCAAAGGACAAGAGAAGGTAACAGAGTCATTGTCGATGAACTGAAGCTGTTATTGGATATGCAAAGCCAATTTTATCCCTAGAATCCATTTGTATAATTTTGTATACATTGAGGAAAGGGTAATTCTAATAGCTGCCATTTATTGAGGCCGTCACTGAGCCATGCACGTTACTGAAATTCAATTTGGTTAAAATCTCTGTTAGGCAGGTATTATTTGGTGAAGTGGGCTAACCACCTTATCAAATCTGTACCGCCAGTAGTTTTCTTTTGTTTCTAGAAGCCATGAATGCAGTCAACAGAATAAGAAGTTGTTCACATTCTTTGGACAATATCAGGAAATTATAAATAATAACCATAGAAGTAGAATTAATAATGACATATCTTGCACAGGATGTCAGTAAATTAGAAATATAAGTATCAGCAGTTCTCAAAGCATGGTTCAAGGACCTTGGGAGGGCGCCTCTAAGATTCTTTTAAAGAACTTGCTAGTTTACCTTTTCTATTTCTCTCTGCATTTTATGAAGAAAACAATGTATCACAACAGTTTGAATGTGAATACAAATATGAGTACCTAGTTATATTTCTATCAAATAACACATTAAAAGAGATTTTCAAAACTGAAAATAGGTAACTGCCTTCTCTGACTTTTCAAAATTATAATTTTCATATAAACATATTTTAATGTTAACATTAAATAGACTTGTACAGCTATTTAAAAGAGAATGATTAATAAATATTTTGACCATTTTCTCTTTTAAATTTTTTATGCCATAATAGATATAACCCATAAAAACAAAATCTCTTTCTGGTATTCAAATATTTTAAAGAGTATAAAGGGGTCCTGACACAAAAGAGTTTGAGAACTGCTGTTCTTCTTAATGGATGAAGTTATTTAAGCTCTGGAGAGTTAAGTTCAGCAAATGTGTAAAGTCTTTCTTAGCATTTTTAATTCAACCAATAATAATTCATGTAGTATTATAATATCAGCTAAATATGAAAAACAGTGATACTAGCAACAAAACATTGGAAAGGCATCATCTCATTCATTTTCATGAAATTCTAAAAGGTACAGTTATTTAAAGAAGTTAACATCAGAAAAATTAAGTATGTTTACCAAATTTAATGGAAATCTTTGATATTTTTGAAATCCTTGATTTAGCCAATATCACATACTAATAACAACTGCAATAATAAATACATTTTACTGAGTTTTTCTTATTTTTCACACACTTAGCCAAGTATTTTGTAATTGTTGCATACTTTCTATACAATTTTAGTCAATACAGACAAAAAACATACAGGAAATCATTAGATGGAATGACTTAATCTTTCTGAGATTAACTTCAATAAATTCATATCATTTTCCTTAGAATTTTAGAAACAAAAAAGACAAGCTATAATTCACATTCTGCTGCAAATCTTAGGTACTACTTCAACTAATAAAACAATCAAATATTTCTCATGCATTATCTTGTTCAGTTCTTGTAAAACCCTGAAAAGTAGTCATTATTTATTAAGATTACTTAAACTCTGAGAGGGAAAAGTACCTTCAGTAAACTTAGAGTCTTATTTCACATTTTAGAAACATTGAATTCAGTAACTTTAAGTTTTCTTAAAAATATCATGTATTACTTCTGTTATTTTATGGAAAATATGTGTTAACACTATAACACTATGACTACTACTGCTACTGTTTCTACTACTAACTATTATTTATTGAATGCTTATTCTGAGTTCTTACTGACTTTGGTACTTTTACATACTTTACATGCATTATCTAATTTCAGCCTCATAAAAGGCTTGTTGAGGTTCTTTTATTGCAAAGAATGTAAGTTAAGGTCAGAGAATATAAAAAGACATTTATATTATTTCTGAGAGCCTTGAGTTCAAGCAACACAGATAAGTTCTCTTCAAACCTTAAGGTAGGAATATAATATGGCAATGATTCTAAGATCCACATCACCTTTAGCTTTGTTTATTTTTTAGTTTCAGATTGATATGAGAGCCCAAACGTTTAGGTTGCATTGTTTTCATTTCTAAAATGAAGTTGTAGTTGAGCCTGGGTGTGTGTTGAAGACCATTACATTGTGCACATGAGATGAAACTTGCCAATCACCCTCCTTTCTCCTTCTTCCCCTTTCCCTCCCTCCCCTATCCCATACTAGAATATACTTGTGTTTTTCTTTTGTGTGGGCTTTAGTTGTTTATATATTGGTTTCATATTAGTATCTAGTACATTGGATACTTATTTTTCCATTCTTGTGATACTTTATCAAGAAGAATGTGTTTCAACTCCATTCAGGTAAATACAAAATGTAAAGTCTCCATCCATTTTTATGGCTGAATAGTATTCCATGGTATACATATACCACAGTTTTTGAAATCGTGACACTTCTTACAAACAATAGGGGCTTATAATTTTTTTTTGCCCGTTTTCATTTTTTTGCCGTTTTTGGCCAGAGTTGGGTTTGAACCCTCCACCTCTGGCATATGGGGCCGGCGCCCTACTCCTTTGAGCCACAGGTGCTGCCCTGCCTGTTTTCATTTTTTTATTTATACCTTTTACAGATTTATATTACTAACAATTTTATTTTTATTATTATTATTTTTCATTAAATCATAACTTTTGTACATTGATTCATTTATGGGGTTCAGTGTACTACTTTTATATACAATGTGAAATGCTTACATTGAACTAAGTAACACATCCATCACAATTATACTCCTTTCTTAATAGTTTTGAAATGTACCATTGTATAATGCACATTAGGTGAGGTCCCCACAAATACCCTCCCTTCTCCCATATCCCCCCTTCCTTGCCCTCCTTTCTCTCTCCTTGTCCCTTCTAGACTATAGTTATGTTTTGGATTATAGTTATGTTTTGCCATTCATATGAATGTATAGATGATAATATATTGATTTCATGGTAGTATTAAGTACATTGGATTTTTTTTTCCATTCTTGAGATACTTTACTAAGAGTATGTTCCAGCTCCATCCAGGTAAGCATAAAAGATGTGAAAGTCTCCAACTTTTTTAGGGCTGCATAGTATTCCCTGATGTACATATACCACAATTGTTAATCCATTTATGGGTCGATGGGCATCTGGAGTGTTTCTATATCTTGGCAATTATGAATTGGTCTGCAATAAACATTATGGTGCAAATGTCTTTGTTGTAAAATAATTTTTGATCATCTGGGTATATACCTAGTAGAGGAATTGCAAGATTGAACAGTAGGTCTACTTTTACTTCCTTGAGTATTCTCCAAACTTCTTTCCTAAAAGGTCATATTAGCTTGCCTTCCCAACAGCAGTATAGAAGGATTCCCTTCTCTCTGTATCCACGCCAATATCTTTAGTTTTGGGATTTTGTGATGTGGGATAATATTACTGGAATTAGATGATATCTCAAAGTAGTTATGATTTGCATTTCTCTGATGAATGGGAATGATAAGCATATTTTCATGTGTTTGTATGCCATGCGCCTGTTTTCATGAGAGAACTTTCTGTTTAAGTCTCTTGCCCACATGGAAATGGGGTTATTTGTTCTTTTCTTATTGATTAGTTTGAATTCTCTGTAGATTCTAGTTATCAGACGGGTCTTACAATTTTTGTTGGGCCAGATAGCAGTCATTAAATAGTTGTCATTGCAGCACATATGTGAACCTAGTCTGAGAAACTTCTTTGGATGTCTTCTTGGAAGATTAAAAGCACCAGCAGCAAAATTTGCAAAATGGATGTCAGAAGTCTGACAATAATTTTGCATCAATGACAAATTCTGTCATAACAGCCAAAGGAAGGGAGTGGTCTGAACAAAGCAACCTCAACAGTTTCAAATGGCACAGAGAGATTTAAAAGTGGAAGCATTTCCTTAGTCTTTGAAAATAAGGGGGGCATTGGTGATTGTAGAGAGAACAAATATAGTGGAGTGAAGACAGGAAACAGACTGCCAAGAAATGAATGGTGATACAAAAGAGATCATAGAATAACTTTTCTAGAGCAACTACACCAATATCAAAATGCAAACATAGTAGAATTATTGTTACTATGTAAGTGTTACTCAGAAGTATCCATTTCCATGAGTTATTTTGCATGGAAAGGAATATTTTTTCCAGGGACACCTAGAAGAACCATATAACATCAGGCTGACATGAGTGATCCCATGCCTCATGGAGTCATAGGTGAGTCCTTTAAACATGAAAGTTGTCACCAGAAGATGAGGAAATAATTTTCAAAGAAGAATACAGAAAACAAAACAGACAAGCAGTTCTTAGGTGATAAAGTGTGACTGAGAGTTGGAGAGGAAATAATTTTGAATGCTGTAATAAATGAATCAGTATGACTCTGGTATAGTAAGAATTCAAGGAATTCAGAATCAACTTCGACCCTCTAGGATTTTTAGCTTTGGGAAGGGTAAGAACACAGACATGTGTGAATAAAGGACAGCTAGTGCAATGTTTGTGCCAAGGAGAAGTCCTTAAATAAATTTGAGGGAATTTGGTCTAAAAGGGGAAGACTGTAAGCAGGAAAGCACGAGAAGACAGTCCATGAGCTGACAATGCCCAGGGATTGTAAAATATACTGGAGTAGGAATCTGTGGGTGAGGGAGGTCCTGATATTCAACTACCATATGGCTGAAGGCATGAGGAAGTGAAATTTGAGGTAGCACTGACAGATGACCACATTTCACCCACAAGCTAATGAAGACTGAAGAAAGTTTACATTTAAGGTGCTATAAAGAGCTTACTCCTTAAAGGTGGAGTAATTAAGCAATAAAGAGCTTACTCCTTAAAGGTGGAAGCTAGTGGAGTAGAACAACTTAAAAATACAGAAAAAAGGTAATAAATTATGAATAAATGTCCCTGAGGAGGCAATGTCAGCGACAATTAGAAAAATTATACTAGGACAGAAGAACGCATATTTCTTTCATTTATAAGAATTGATGGTATGGATGGGTGGCAGAAATTATCTAGTACTATACAGAAAAGTGAGAGGGGGTAGAGATAAGAGTTAAATATTAAGTGGCAAAATTAGTAGAATTGTTAACTCTCCACACAAGGTAATTTAACTGGGTATTTGTTGATTTTGTGAAGCATTAAGAAATACAGTAAGTGAATGCAGACAGATAGGTGTGAATATGAGGTTTTTTTTTTTTTTTTTTTGCACTTTTTGGCAAGGGCTGGGTTTGGACCCGCCACCTCTAGTATATAGGGCTGGCACCCTACTCCTTGAGTCACAGGCACCACCATATGAGCTTTTCATAATATTAAACTCAGACAATTTACTCATATGCTACTGGGAAAATATTCAGGAGAGAGAGTTTGAAAACATAGGAGAAAAATACAATGTGCAATGAAGTAAGACCCTGAAAAAAGATGGACTCCTCAGTCCTGGGCAGAGAGCAAAGACTCAGGAGGTGCCTCCAATTCTAACAGGTAAGAGAGAAGTTATTTTGCAGGGGCAAGAAGAGAGTATCAATTAAGGGTGGAGTAGAGGGGATTAATGGGGATGGACAGATTTTTGAGATATTTAGGAGTTCTATTGATAGTACATTGTGATTAAATAGATGTGGCCTGTGAGGAAGAGGGAAGAGTAAGTAAGTAATTGTAAGTTTCTTGTTTGTGCTGTTCGATAGATTGGATTGTCATTAAGGAACATAATATAGGTGAAATACAATGGTGGCTTGGTTTGGCTTGTGTTAAGTTAGAAGTCCTTGTGGGGTACAATAGGGAAATCTCTATGACTATAGTTGCTTGAAATTCTAGAGACATGGGTGAGTTGAGGACAGAATTTTCTTTTATAAGGAGAAATTACAAGGTCATGATCTTCTAGGGAGAACTTTTGTGAAAAGAGGGATCAGAAAAGAATCTAAGGCAAGGGTTCTAAGCTCTTTTGTACCAATAGACCTCTTCTTAAAATAATGTCTTTGGTGGGACCACACCTATGATGCATATTACAAGGGTACATGTAAAATTTATTAAATGTAGAATATAAATGTCTTAACGCAATAAGAAAATGCCGTGAAGGCTATGTTAACCAGTTTGATGAAAATATTTCAAATTGTATATAAAACCAGCACACTGTACCCCATGATTGCATTAATGTACACATCTATGATTTAATAAAAAAAATTAATGTCTTTGAATGCATAAAATGACATGCAGGGGATTGCAAAGCAAGAAAATGATCAAAATATTAAAAGTAAATTTTAGAAACAGCATTATATGTGATTTTAATTAGCACAGTAGGTCATTAGATCTAGTCACAGGTCCAGTAACTACTAAAATTTTGAAATAGTGATGAGCATCTATCATATGTCATCTGAATGTGATTTATAATATCTGTGATTCCTATTGGGGGTAATTATATAGACACTGCAAATTACTGTTCTGGTTAATTGCCTATATTTGTAGTTGAGGAAAGTCTCAAATTTCAGTTATTAATTAGATAAAATAAAGCTATAATTTTTTTTTCACCACCAAAATTTATAAACAAACTCTGCTTATAACCTTGGTTCAGTAGCTGGTATCAGAATCATACTTAACTTCTTGACATAAAAAATGATAAAAACTTATAAAAAAAAAGAGTATCTTTTTTTTTTTTTTTCTTTTAGAGACAGAGTGTCACTTTTTCACCCTCGGTAAAGTGCCATGGCATCACAGTTCACAGCAACCTCCAACTCCTGGGCTAGGCGATTCTCTTGCCTCAGCTTTCCAAGTAGCTAGGACTACAGGCACCTGCCACAATGCCAGGCTATTTTTTGTTGCAGTTTGGCCAGGGCCGGGTTTGAACCCGCCACAGTTTATGGGGACAGTGCCCTACTCACTGAGCCACAGGTGCCGTCCCAGACTATCATTTTTTAATAATGGTGAAGGAGGCTGTGTGTGGTGGCTCACTCCTATAATCCTAGCTCTCTGGGAGGTTGAGGAGGGTGGATTGCTTGAGCTCAGGAGTTTGAGACCAACCAGAGCAAGAGCGAGACCTCATCTCTACTAAAAATAGAAAAATTAGAGTGGTGTTGTGGCAGGTGTCTTTGTCTCAACTACTGGGGATGCTGAGGCAAAGAGGATCTCTTAAGGCTATAAGTTTGAGGTTGCTGTGAGCTATGATGATACTGCGGCACTCTACCAAGGGTGACTGAGTGAGATCTCTCTCAAAATACAATCAATTAAACAAAAAACAATGGTGAAGGAATTTACAGAAGACTAGCATTCTGCTAATAACAATCAGAAACTCTGAATGAGATAAAAACAGCAACAAAACTACTTGAAGATATTTGAATGTGAGCAAAAATCAGGACAGCATGGGACACAGCCATTGAAAGATGTGAAACATGTTAGTTGAGTTTCATATTTAAATATCCCTTCCCCTGAAGCATTCTCTAACATATGGTTAGACCTCAAGGAGAAAGTTGAGGTTTCACTGAACTGAGGAGTCAGAACTAAGAATTAAGGACTGCCAGAAGGGCTGGGACTTGAAGGGTGCAAAGAAAGGAGCCAGTGTGGTAAGAACCTGCAAGTTCTATACAAAATCCACTCAAATTCTTCCTTGACTCCTAAATTCTCCATGTGTAAGACTCCAAGGAACACAAGAAGCAAACGACATTTGGGAGGTTAAAAGTGTTTAGCATTAGCAGAGGTGTTAACTGTTTTCTATTGCAGGGGAAACAGAGTGGGGAGTTTGCATCACACTAAGTTATAAGGGCTTTATATACACCCTGGGCTTTTCACTGGTCTTAGAAAGAACCTGCCTTAGGAGAAGGCCTTATTTCTTAGGACTAAAGTATTTTCCCTAAGACTAAAAGCAAACCTGGAGCCCACCCTAAAAAAAGAAACCCAAAACATAAAACAAGTCTTCCATGAGAATATATATACAAAGATAAAGAATAATGTAACCCGTAGTGAAGAGGAAAATGGGTCAAAAGAAACAGACTTATATATAACTCAGATTTTAAAGTTAATAGACAAGAATTTTATCATAAATTTATTGAATAACTTACAAAAAAAGATAGATATGGTGGTTATAGAGATGGGCATTTTATGGTAGATGTGGAAATGTAAGAAGAAAGGAAATTCTGAAACTGAAAAAATTGTATTTTAAAAAATGAATGGGATTAATTATAGAATCAGTGATAAGTAAACTTGAAGGTCAATACAAATCATAATAAACTTAAGCAAAATGATACAATTTTATTTTATTTTTTGCAGTTTTTGGCCAGGGCTGGGTTTGAACTCACCACCTCCGGCATATGGGGCCGGTGCCCTACTCCTTTGAGCCACAGGCGCCACCCATGATACAAAATATTTTTTAAAAATTGGACCCATTTTTCCAGCCATAACAGAGTTCCAGACTTGCTATCCTACAAAAACAACTATTAAACTGTACAGAATATATGAAACAACTCTTTTCAAACATTTGTCAATAATTGTAATAGAACTGTGATTTTTACTATAAAGGAAATACAAGTCCTATATCCATCTTCCTCTTTTTACCTAGAGGTAATTCCTTGACTGTAACACAGGGAAGTGGAGCCCATGCAAGGGTTGGCTATCCTGCTGAGCAAAGTGGGCAGAGATCAGAGTTTGAAGATACCAAAGGGTCTGTACCTTCCTGGGCAAGGTATAGGAGAAGAGGGAGCTTATACAGTAGGGAGACTCAGACATATTTGTGAGCATTCCCTCCAAGAACCTGACTGAGGGCTATGTTGCCCATGTACAAGTGAGACTCATAGCAGAGAGTGGAAGCTATGGATACAAAAACAGAACAAAGATGTTTGCAGTTACAAACTTCTAGAAGTTGGAGTCTGGTCCAGTTAGAATGAAGAGACTTTATTAGTACCTCATTAACATCTTGAGGATTTATTTGAAACAAAAGAAAGACCATGTTTAGTAGTGAACATGGCCTTAAAAGATGTACCATAATAAAGCCCCAAATCAAATGTCAGTGTGATTAAGGAGAGCAGTCAGTAAATCAACAGCACATTAAACTAAATCTCAACACTCTTGAAAAGAAAATCACGTATTCCACATTATTTGTAATGTCTTGCATAAAGCAATATAATACTAGATATGCTAAGGAACAGGGAATTGATATCTGAATCACAAAAAACAAAACAAAACAAACAACAACAAAAAAAAAATCAATGAAAATAGACCCATATATTATCAAATGTTGAAATCAGCAGATAGGGAATGCATAGCAGATATTAAAAAGATGTTCAGGGATTTGAAGGCAAATGTGGTCCTAATGAGTGAAGAACTGCTAACTATCAGGAAAAAAATGTAAATTATAAAAAATAAGTGAATGGAAAATTTTAAACTATAAGGTAAAATATCTGAATGAATAATAAACTAGACAAAGATAACAGATGATTGAAGATGGCAAAAGAAAGGAGGCATGAACTTAAAGATAGACCCCATAAAAATTATTTAATCTGAAGAACAAAAGAAAAAGATTTAAAAAATGAATAGAGTTTCAGAATAGATGGGACAATATCAAGTATACTAGCATGCATGTAATTAGAGTTCCAGAAGGAGAAGAGAATGAGTGAAGCAAGAAAATATTTGAAGAAATATTACAAAGTGAAAATTCCTCAAGTTTGGTGAAAAGTATTCATCTAGAGATCTATGCAGCTCAAGAAAACCTTAACAGGATAAATTCAAAGGAAACAAAACATTGAATGCTACAATCAAACTTCTTATAAAGAGCATAAATTTAAAAATTTATAAGGTAGCCAGAGACAGAGGACATATTTCACAGAAATTATTAATATAGGATATCTAAAGACTTTGCATCAGATGCCATGAGGACAGAAGATGGTAAAACAATCTTTAAAGAGAACAAAGTAAAGACAAAACTAACACACACCTGTAAACCCAGAATTTTATGGTTAGTGGACTTATCTTCTAGAAATGAAGGTAAAATTAAGACCTTTTCAGATTAGATAAAGCTGAGAGAATTTGCTGCCTACAGACCTTCACTAAAGGAAAATGCTAAAGGAAGTTCTTCAGTCTGATAGAAATAATACCAGCTAGAAATTTGGATTTGCTGGAGGAAAAAAGAGCACCTGAAATGGTAAACATATAAGTACAATGTAACAGGCTAATTTTTGTTTTATCTTAATTTCTTAAAAAGTAAATAAAATTTTGAAGCACAAATCATTTAAAGTTGCGTCTGTAACATATGTAGAAATAGCATATATGATAACAATAGCAAAAACAAAAGGCTTTGTAAATGAAATTGTATAGTTTTAAGTTTCTTAAATTTCTAAAGTCTGAAGTGGGAAAGTGGTACATAATATTAGGAATACTTATAATGCAGTGGCAATTTGTAGATAAACTAAAAATAATTAAAAAGACATATAGCTAAAAAAACAATAAAGAACTGAAGTGAAGCTAAATTTATTTGCTAAAAGAAGAAAAGATAGAAAAAGAGAAACAGGAATGAAAATCTAATGAAACAATTAGAAAACAAAGGACAAGATGTCAGACCTAAACTCAGTTTTATCAATAATTACAAAAAATGTTAAATGGGCCAAATAGTCCAGTTAGAAGGCAGAAGTTTTCAGATTAGAATAAAAAAGCAAGACTATCAGCTGTCTAAAAGAGATGAACTTAGGGAGAAAATCTGAAATTATGGAAAATGTCATACTGTACAGCTAGTCACTATAAAAAGGTAACATGGCTACATTAATGTCAGACGAACTATATTTCAAGATAAGAAATAATTGCCAGAGATGAAGGGGTATTCAAAATAATAAAAGGATAAATTCAACAACAAAGCATAACAACCCTAAATGTGTTTTCCTCTAATAACACAGCTTGAAAATATCTAAAGCAAAATTTTATAAAACTGGGTGGCACCTGTGGCTCAATGAGTAGGGCACTGACCCCATACACTGAGGGTGGAGAGTTCAAACCCAGCCCCGGCCAAATGGCAATAAAAAAATAGCTGGGTGTTGTGGCGGGTGCCTGTAGTCCCAGCTACTCAGGAGACTGAGGCAAGAGAATCACCTAAGCTCAAGAGCTGGCAGTTGCTGTGAGCATGGCTCTCTACCGAGGGTGACAAAGTGAGATTGTTTGTAAACAAACAAACAAACAAACAAACAAAAAAAAAAAAATGGCAGCACCTGTGACTCAAAGGAGTAGGGCACCAGCCCCATATGTTGGAGGTGGTGAGTTCCAACCCAGCCCCAGCCAAAAACTGCAAAAAATAAATAAATAAATAAATAAATAAATAAATAAATAAATAAGAAAAAGAAAAAATATATAAAACAAGGAAGTAATGAACAATTCCACAATTATTACTGACTATTTTAACAGTCCTTTCTTAATGTTAGAAAAAAAGTAAAGATATCGAAAATACAAACAATACTATCAATTAACTGATGTAACTGACATTTACAGAACATTACACTGAACATTTCTGAGTATACATTCTTTTGAATGCTCACATGGAATGCTTACCAAGATAAATCATATGCTGGAGCATGAAATATCTCTCAATAATTGCCACAGACTGAAATCTTATACATTATGTTCTCAGACAGCAGCAGATTTAAATTAGAAATGAATGACAAATAAGAAATTGAGCACCCCCCCCTCACCCCCATCTAAATAATTGGAAATTCAAATTATGACCATTGAAATAGCTCAGGGACCCCCTCAAAAAAATCACAAGGAAAATTAGAGAAATATTTTGAGTAAATATGTTGAAAATGTAGCCCCAAAATTTATGGGTATAGTGAAAGCAGTGTTTAGAAGTAATTTTAAGAGGAAAGAGTTAAAATCAGTGATCTCAGTTCTGCAATAAGAAGCTCGAAAAAAAGAAGAGGAAATTACATCTTACATACAAGGAAGGAAATAAAGAAAAGAGCAAAAATCAATGAAAGAAAATACACAATAGAGAAAACTCACAAACCAAGAGTTGGTTCGTTTGAAAGTTTAATGAAATTTGGGCCTGGGGAGAAGGGAGGAAGGAGGGGAGGAGGTTGAGAGATTGGTGTGCTCCTACCTAATGGGCACAATGTAAGAATATAAGGCACATTTCCTGGGTGCAGGACACAACAGGGACTTTACCTAACAAATGCAAGCACTGTAACTTAATCAGAAATTAAAAATAAAGTTTAATGAAAATGATAAATCATTAGCAATATGCATTAAGAAAAAGGAGGGAGAGAAGGAACACAAATATCAATATCAAGAATAAAAGAGAACATATCACTATATAACTCACAGATTAAAAAAAAAACTATGATCAGTTATCATCAGCTATATGATGACTACTTCATGTGTAATGTGAGAGTTATACAACACTATAAGCTCATTTACACCCCTCCACAAATGTATGATTGTTTACATGTGACTTGTAACCCCACAAGAAATTGTCCTAAATTTCTCTTTGAGTTACTACTTTAAAAAATACAACAAGAGGGACTGCATACTTTTTATATGCTTAAAACATTTTATCTCCCCAATTTGTCTCTTCTCTCTTTCTGAGATGAGTGCATATTACATCACTTGGTGGTGTCTCATACACTGTTGATTTTTTATTTTTTAAATAGATTTAACTTATTGAAATATAAACTTATAGCTAAATAAAAATGCATAGACTTCAATACACACTTGCACAAGGTTTTATAAATGTATGTATCAGTGAAATCACCACCTCAGTCAAAATATAAAATATTTTCAACCCTGCAGAAAGTTTCACATGTCCGCTTCTAACCAAATTTCCCAACCCCAGGGAAAGACTATTTAGATACCTATTACTGTGGGTTAGCTTTGCCTGTTCTAGGACATCACATGAATGAAATCACACAGGATATGCATATACATATCTGGCTGCTTTTGCTCATCATAGTGGATATCAATTCACCCATATTTTTGGTTATATCAACAGTTTTTCCATTTATTTTAATTATTATTCCATTGCCAGAATTTTTGTTTATCCTTTCACCTATGGATGAACATTTGAGATAATCTCAGTTTGGGATTATTATGAGTAAAGTAGCTCTGAAATTTTTGCATCATTATTTTAGTGTGTGTACACATATTTTCATATTACTTGGGTAAATATAAGCAGTAGAATTGCTAGATGATTTGGTAGATACATGTTTAAATGTTTTGAGTATCTGTCAAAGTACCATTTTGCACACCCATCCATAGTAAGAGTCTCAGTTGCTACAAAGTCTTAATATCTCTTGGTAGTATTAGTCTTTTCTTTTTTTATTATTAAATCATAGCTGTGTAACATTAATGCTATCATGGGGCACCATACACTGGTTTTATAGACTGAATAACACATATTCATCACACTGGTTAACATAGCCTTCCTGGAATTTTATTAGTTATTGTGTTAAGATATTTATATTCTACATTTACTAAGTTTCACATGTATCCTTGTAAGATGCACTGCAGGTGTAAACCCACCAATCACCCTCCCTCCGCCCATCCTCCCCCCTCCCACCCCTCCCTCTCACCCTTCCCCCTATTCTTAGGTTAAAACTGGGTTATAGCTTTCATGTGAAAGCCATAAATTGGTTTCATAGTAGGGCTGAGTACATTGGATACTTTTTCTTCCATTCTTGGGATACTTTACTAAGAAGAATATGTTCCAGCTCCATCCATGTAAACATGAAACAGGTAAAGTCTCCATCTTTCTTTAAGGCAGCATAATATTCCATGGTATACATATACCACAATTTATCAAATGTCTTTGAAGTGAGTGAATCTCTTGCCCGTAAAAAAGCATTTTCTGTAGAAAAAAAGTTCATAAGCAGCTGATATTTGATATAGATAAGACCCAAGGTTTGGGGATGTTTTCAAAAGATGGAGAAGACTCTTTTTGAGCTCATATCTATGGGACTGAAACCAGCCAAAATATACAAGGATAAATTTAGGACATAAGTTTGTTATAACTCCCAGATTTGAGCTTCATAGCAGATGAAGTTTTGGGATAGTTCATATTTTAAGAATGGGAACAGCATTGTCTCCTAAAGATTACAGGATAAAACCAAACAAACAAGTCTTGTATAAGTTTGACTTCTGAAATGGACTCGGTAATGAAATCCAAATGGTTTAGCTCATATAATTCCTTCAGAGGCCCCTTCCCAGACGTAACATTTTTGGTCCCTTTATGAAACCTAAGAAGAATACGTTCTGAGCTGGCAAGTCCTGAAATGATCAACCCCTCCTTCTTGTTACAATCGCTGATTTTTGGACTCAAATATTCAGTTCTTTTTAAAAAATTATTTCAGATTAATATGAGGGTACAAATGTTTAGGTTACATTGTTTTCATTTCTAAGGTAAAGTTCAAGTTGTCCTCAAGCCCTTTACCCAGGGGGCGTGCTGAACACCCTCACATTGTACACATTAGGTGAGATCCCCCCAATCACTCTCCCTCCTGCTCCCTCCCCTCTTTTTCCTCTTCTCCTTTCTAAACTATACTTGTGTTTGTGTTTTTCTTATATTGGTTTCCTGTTAGTATAGAGTACATTGGATTTTTTTTTCCATTCTTGAGATATTTTACTAAGAAGAATGTGTTTCAATTCCATGCAGGTAAACATAAAAATGTAAAGTCTACATCTTTTCTTATGGATGAATAGTATTCAATGGTGTACATATACCATAGTGTGTTAATCCAGTCATGGGTATATGGGCATTTGGATTGCTTCCGTGTCTTGGCAATTGTGAATTGAGCTATAATAAAAAGTGGCCATTTCTGAATGTTGTAAAGTGAAATCTTTATAGTCAAGTAAAAAAGTTGTAGGATTAAAAATGAATAAAAATTGGTAATTATTCCTCCTGTCAATGCCAAACGTGATGTGACAGAGGGTGCAAGAGAGAGAACTGAATATTCCCTGCTTGCATACCCCCCTACCTGCTGCTGAACTGTGGGCCATTCAGGGCTGAGTGGAAGGTTGATACCTTACCTGTTTTCACTTGACTTGAATACTTTTGGGGAGGTCGTAAAATACCGAGTTGGGTACATAAATGTTGGCCTTTGTAGGTGTTTTTACTTTGTCATCTTATACAGGACCTGCTCTGTATTCAGGAATCAGTGTTGAGCAGGAAGGGGAATGATGAACATTCTGCTCCATAGAGTATAAATAGAAGACTCAGGTGAGACATAGGAATTTTTTTTTTTTCCTTTTATTAAGTCATATACCCATGGATCATGAATACATTTATGCATTTGTGGGGTACAATGTGTTGATTTTTTATACAATTTGGAGTGCTTATATCAAACTAATTAATATAGCTTTCACCTCATTTACTTGATTATTGTGTTAGGACATTTATGTTCTACATAGATTTGACTTGTACCCTTGCGATATGCTCCATAGGTGTGGTCCCCCTGTTTACCCTCCCTCTATCAAACCTCTCCTCTCCTCTCCCTTCCCCCTCCATTTCTCTCCTTCATGAGACATAGGAATTTTCAAAAGACATAAAAAAGAAATACAAAGCAATACAACGGTTTAAGAGCTATCATTCTGGGATTGAATTTCATGCTCAGGTTGTTATTAGGTATTTCTTTAACAGCTATAACTTCTAATTTTGTTTTAAGAATAAGAAATTATTGTGTTATTCTTGTTCAAAACTCTCAGCCTCTCACCAAATCCTCCATTGTGGGATAATAAATTATAATAAACAGAATCATTTTCTAATAAATTAAGAAAACTATTTTGAGAACATGGTCACAATGTGTTGTAATTTTTACTTGAAAATAGTAATTGGTCTGAGACAACATATTTCTAGAATCTCTTGAAATTTGTTTAATAGGTTATCAAGAGCTGGGACTACAGGCACATACTACCATGGCCAGCTAATTTTTAATTTTTTTTTGTAAAGATGGTGGGTGAGCGTGTCTTGCTATTGCTCAGGCTGGTCTCCAAGTCCTGGCCTCAAGTGATCCTCCCAGCTTGGTCTCCCAAATGCTAGGATTAGAGGTGCAAGCAACTGCACCCTATTTTTTATGCAGCCTCATTCTTAAAAACCATTTTTCTCCCAAAATTGAAGTATTTTTTTCCCCCTAAGATATGTTATTAATATACAGGGCACCAGGTTTGCCAAGCTTTCCAACTACAGAAATTCATGGGCATGATCCTTACCTTTGAAGAGCTTATTGCTTACTGACCTTTTAAAAATTTTAAAACAGACTATAAATTGTAATGGCAAAAGTCAGATAATACCAACGATAGTTAAATGTATTTATCTAGTCTTTCCTGATAAGACTAGATAAATTTCTAGTAAACTTCCACTGGAAGCGTCTACTTTCTATAAGCTTCTACTTTCCTTGTTTTATTAAAATAGCACATAGAAAACTAATACACCTTTTTGGAAAGAAGTATTGAGAATCCTCAAAGAACTAAAAACAGACCTTTCATTTGATCTTGCAATCCCATTATTAGGTATCTACCCAGAAGAACAAAAATCATTTTTACCACAAAAATCATTTTATTCTTCCAAGTCATGGAAGCAATCTAAGTGCCTATCAACCCATGAATGGATTGACAAACTGTGCTATACGTATACTATGGAATACTATTTAGCCATTAAAAAGATGGAGACTTTATGTCTTTTACATTTACCTGAATGGATCTGAAACACCAGTCTTCTTAGTAAAATATCTGAAGAATAGAAAAATAAATGTCCAATGTACACAATGCTAATGTGTAACTAATATGTAAACAATTAGGTGCTAATATGAATAATAAAACACAAATATAATCTAGTACAGGGGAAGAGAGAGGAGGGAGGGGGGAGGAAGGGAGGGCATGTGATGGGAATCTCACCTAATGTGCACACTGTGAGGGTTTATAATGTGCCCCCTGGGTGAGGGGCTCTTTTACAATGGGAACTTTACCCTGGACGTGAGAACTATTAATACATAATCTAAAAATTTACACCCTCGTATTAATTTGAAATAAATAAAAAAAAAAGCACCTAATTGCTGAATTCTAGTAACTGGTGATGGAAAGGGGAAAAAAAATCAGAATGCAGAATACTTTTTATCCAAACATTTATCTAAGCTCTTTCTGTAGTTGAGATTTTGAATTTCTCATTTTAAGTTGGCATCTTCTGTTCTGAAGAAAGGAATCTAAATATGCATAAAGTATTTTCAGGTCTTGCTACTCGAAATGTAGCCTACAGACCAGCATCCTTTTTGTTAGAGAATTTGTTAGAAATGAAGTTCAGCCCTCATCCTGGGCTTTCTAAGTTAGACTCTGCATTGTAACAAGGGCCTCAGGTGATGCGCATGCTCCTTCAAGTCTGAGGCAAGCAAGGCTGTGAATGGGCGTCAGCGCTGCATCTACTCTTAAAGGCGCAGCCCCTTAGACCAGTGACTCTCCAGGTGTGGTTGCTGGAAGGTTAGTATTTGCATCACCTGGGAACTCAAGAGAAATAAATTCTCAGTACATGAATGGATTAATACAATGGAGTATATGCATACAATGGAGTCTTAGCCATAAAAATGCTAATCTAGTATCTTTTGTGACAATTTGGAGGAAACTGACTCCCTCTTTCTCAACTGTTCTTCTAAGTGTGCTCAATACCAAATTGGAACTAACAGATGAACATACAGAAGAAAATCTCAAGGAAAGTCAAGCTGGGGGAGGGGGAAGAAAGAGAAGGGCAAATTCAAAACTATTGGGTATTTTGCATACTATCTTGGTGAAGGGCACACTTATAACTTTGACTCAATTTGTACAAAAACCAAAGTGTGTAAACAAGAATTGTATATCCCTAATATTCTCAAATCAAATCAAATCAAATAAATAAATTTAAAAGGAAAAGAAATTCTCAGCTCCACCTCAATCTTACGGATCCATAAAACTGAATGGGACTCAGCTGTGTTTCAATAAAAGCTCCAGGTGATTCTGATGTCTATAAGGTTGAGGGTCCCTATTCAGGGAGGTTGGTTGAGGGAATAAGGTGAAGGTAGGTGAATTCAGCATTTCCATCTCCACGTTCTCAGGGCTTGGCCTTCGGAGGTACACAGGACAATTATATATCTTACAGTTATTTATTTAGAGTTCAGATAGAGAGAGAGATGTCTCAGGATGATAGGGAGTTTTACTAAAATAAGTCTTAGTGCATAAACATATCTGTCTAATGGATAATTTGGATTCTAAGGCCAGTGAAGAGAGTCTTCTACTGTGCTCAGATATTACATGTCTGCTTTCCCTTTGCTCTTGTTCTTTGATGTTTGAATAAAAAGTGTTAAGTTTTCTAAAATGAATTGATAGTATATTTATGGCACATGTGTGCTGGCTGAAGTTGCAGTTAATCACTTACATCTGAGTGTGGCTTCAGCTGCTGGGGCATATAAGGCTGTCTATTCTCCCCACCTTCCTGTTTCCTGAGTGAGATTTGCTTTCCAGTCTGGGAAAATGAGGATGTTCCTGGGGTTAAGGGGGCTCTTTCTTCTTCATTGCTTCCTGTGGGCCTACGCTGAAGACTGGTCAGGTACAACTTGAGACTTGGAGAGCAGAAGTTTCTAAGTTCTTCTGTTTTAGTAAAATAAACCTTAGTGCATAAAAATAGCTCTATATTTGATGATTTGGATTCTAAGGGGGCTTAGCAAAGCAGTCTGCTTCTCCTGAGTGAGGGGCCACATGTGGTCTGTGTTTTTTCAGTACGTTCCTGAGTTAGTCCTGAAAATCTCCTGTCCTACGCTGACGGGGATAGTTGGTCACCCTGAATACTTGGACTATCGGTTTCTGATGTTGAAATGTTGGAGTTGCAGTGGAAGGTTATATGTTCTTGCCAAGGTGCCTGTGCAACAAGGTGACCCAGCCCTGCTGTGTGAGGGCTTGTGTGTAGGTGTGATGCTGTTTTTCTTTATCAGGAACTATTTAAAGAGCCAACTACAAGGAATAATTGCTAGAATTTCTCCAGTTCAGGCTGTTTCAAGTCCCCATGTTGAGATTTTTATTTTTGTTTTGTTTTCCTACCTAGGAATTGAATCTGAGGCCACAGGCTGTGCGGGTCTGGAAACTGACCCCCTCTTGCTCAATTGGTCTCTAGGAAGGCTGTCAGGTTAAGAAAAGTCTGACTTAGAACAGTGAAGACTTTTTTTTCTTCTCATTTTCACCTACGTTTGGTGCTCACAGATGATTTTATTGCTAATCCTTTTTACATCTTTTAAAAATACTTTTTAGATAATCGTAGATTCACATGCAGTTGTAAAAAGTAATAGAGCTTAGGTATGCCATTTACTCAGCTTTGTCCAATGCTAACTTCATACACAACTGTGATACTAATGCAGTCAAATTACAGGCCATTGGTATTGCAATAAGGATGCCCCACATTGCCCATTTAGAGCCACATCCACTTTCCTCCTAACCCAATCCTGCCACTCTTCCCTCCTCCCAAGTCTTCAGTTGTTGTCAGCCACAAATCTGTTCTCCATTTGTGAAGTTTTGTCATCTGGAGAATGTTCTATGAATGGACTTGGTATATGGAATCTTTTGGACTTGGCTGTTTTCATTCAGCATAATTCCTTTAGAGAGTCATCTAAGGAATTGTCACATGTCTCAACAGTTTAGTTTGTATTGATAAGTAGGAGTCCATGGCACGGAGGGACCATAGTTTAATTCTCCCCCCACTCAGAGACATTTGGGCTGTTTTCGTTTTTTTGGCTCTTAGGAATAATGCTGACATAAATATTTACGTACATTGTATATGAACATAATCAATTTGTGTTTGCCTGGAGTGAATGCCTAGGAGTTTATTTAACTGCTGGGTCATAGAGTATTTGTGTCTGGTTGTTTGTCTGATTAGTGAGTTTTCAGGATCTCCTGAGGACCCTGACTCCTTCTAATACCTTCAGTGCAACTGAAAGTATTTTTCTTGAGTGAGGGTTAGCTAATTAGCCACAGTTACTTTTTTTTCCTCGTGCCTATCCATTTTTGTGACTTCTAGGTTATTCTAATTATGTTCCACCTGGACCTAGCTTAAATGATAGATTTTATCAGAACATTATTCCCTCTCTCAGATGAAAAAAGAAACCCCGACCTGATACTTCCGATTAGAAAGTGAAGGACCACAGATTGTCACTCACTGTCCAGGAAAGCCTGGTTGCTAGGCTTTAATTTTCCGAACAAGTCTTTATTGCTACATCCACTCTTCTCGCCTACTTTTATACACCATGATGAAGTTGCAGATACTAAAATGCAGGGCAGCTGACTCTGGGCAGGAGCTGGGGAGGGCGTGGTGGGGGTCTGGAGGGTGCTGCTCCCCCACCCCCTTGCACCATGGTTCTAGAGCATTTCATGGTCCCCGCCTGAAGCCTGGTCCTCCCAGGCCTGCAGTGACCTGGCCCCAGAGCTGATGAGGCTCCTGGAGGATCCCTACACTTCTGGATCTTCACCCTGGATGAGTGGAGGCTCAGCTGCTTCCCAGCCTTCTGCTAGAGCTTGGGGACCAAGGCTGACTTTAGGACTATTCTTGGGGGGTGGGGCTTGGCAGGGCACCTGCACTTGGCCTGGGCTGGGCAGGTGCTTGGCACAGTGTGGAGGGTGCGTGCCCAGGTGGGTGTGGGTGTGCGGTAAAGATCAGGGAAGATGTGGGTGATGGATTCTGCCCTTCAGCATGTTCTCTGTGTGCCCAGAGCCCACAGTGTGTCCACCCAGGGAATTTGGAAACTCGTGGCCACAGATGCGAGTCCTCTCCCGTGGAGCTTTCCTTCCTGGAACAGATGCATGAAGCAGGTTAACCCATCCGCACTCACCTTCTAAATGGGTCCTCCCCAGCAAGAGAGTCCCCAGCTAGGGGAGACCCACGGCAGGTGGTCACAGGCCCCCCTGGCAAACTCTAAGGTGTGTGCAGCCGTGAGGGAGGGCAGGTATCATGCCTGAGCGAGTGGAGTGGACAGGCACGGTCTCTGGCCTCTTGGGACCTGGTGTCTCCTAGGGGACAGTGATCCCGTGGGGTCTCCCCAAGAAGGTACTGGGTGTGTAGGCTGTTGTACTGACCTTCCTTCCAAGATAATAAGCACCTGTGTGAGTCCCAGGGACTTTGCCACGGCCAGGTTTAATTCTTAGAGGGCAGGACACGTGGTGTGCAGGTCCCTGAGTGGGGCTTGGCCTGGCCTCTGCTGGGCTGACCGTATCCTGGGGTCCTGACTGGGCCCACTTGGAGGTCCCCTTCTTGAAGTCGATGGACAAGGAGATCTTTGGTGCAGGGGGCACTTTGACCCTTTATGCTTCAGCTAATTGTAGTAATGGGTTCTCCCTGTGACGATCAGCTGGACAAGAGCGCCACCACCATGGTGATCTTCCCAGCTCTTCAGTGGGCCTTGAGGCTGGTTTCCCCAGCCCAGGCTGACTGCCTGGGATAACACCCCATCTCCCCAAGAAGTGGTGTGCTGGTAAATGTTTCCAGCTGGCTCCTGGAAAGGAGCAAAAACAGTTCTGCTCTATAGCAATTGCCTGTTTCTGCGGTATAAATATTCCCATCCAGAGCAGAGTCTCCGCAGCCTGCCCTGAATGAGGTTCTTCTCTCCTCTTACCACACTCCTAGACATGTCTGAGGTTGTCATATCTGTCCAAGTCCCTTCTCCCCTGTGCAGAGAGAAGGTTGTCCCCATCCTCCCAGTCTCCTGCTGGCTCCTCTGAAGCAAGTTGCTGTTTCATGCTGGGCAGTGGCAAAGGCTGCATGGTGAGACCCCCCTGCCCCATCTTCCCTTTTCTCCTCTCTTCCCCCTCACTACCCCAGACAGCAGAAACAGGGCTACAGACCTGTCCCTTGCTGTGACCTCTCTGCAGGGGCATCCTGGCCAGGGCCCAGCCCACTCCACATGGGCTGATGCTGGGGAGTCAAAGGTGCACGCTGGGTCCAAGGGCAGTTCCATGGAGGCAGTTTGGGACTTGGGAACATGGGAACAGAAGCAGCTGCAGTGCCTGGCCCCACAGAAAGCTCTGGGTCCCAGGACACCTGGCAGGGGCTCTCCTTTGTTATAGAGGGAAGCATCAAGGCTGAGAGAAATGAGTATGAGACCCCTGGCTTTGCTGCCCAGGGCTGGTAGGTGGTCACCACTCCTGCCCAATGACTCCAAAGCCTGCAGTATCTCTCCTACAGCATCCTGTCCCTCCGAGGCCTCTGCCTGGGGACCTGTGGTCAGGGAGGAGACCTGAGGCTGAGAAGGGAGAGGTCTGTGTCAAGGTCCTGGAGCAGCAAGGGATGATTCCAGCAGAGGGGCCAAGCTGGCCAAACATGAGAGCCTGACCTGACTCCTATGGTGAATCTCCTTGGAGAATCTCCAAGACCCAAGTGGCTGTCCCCCTAGAAAAGTCTGCTTGTACTGTTATTGTCACCTCATGCCTTCACCCTGCTGAGCTGAGAGTAGCCCAGATTGGCCAGTTCTGGGCATGCTCATGGGTAGATCTGGTCCGTTCTGCCTGGGCAGAGAGAAAGGATGGTCCTGGCTGTCCAAGTGAAGGGGAGACAAGGCCAGGATGAGAGTAGCATCTCCTGAACCCAATCTGGGTCTTCCTTGCCCCTGTCCCAGCTGAAAGTCTGTGGGATGGAGGCCACTGGGCCGGGTTGTACCTGCAGGGCTCCCAAGGATGTCACTGTCAGAGATCTTGCAGGTCAAAGACTTGGTCCCTGGGATGCTAAAGGTGGTGTGGATGATCTTGTTTCTTAGTCTTTCCACCTACAAAGGGACGTCACTGTTCCTTGCCTTTGCCAGAGAAAAGTGCCTGACACATGGGCTGTACCCTCCCACCACCTTATTTAAGATTTGCAGGCAGAGAAGGAACAGCTCACCTGCACATTTGGGGGCTTTCGGGTCAGAAAGGTCAGCGTGGTCTGCCTGAGAGCTAGAAGGTATGAGATTGCAACCAAAACCCAATATGGCCTCACCAAAGCCCACGGATTTTCTACCTCACCAACTGTTCTGTTCTGGTTTTTTTTTTTTTTTTTTGTTGTTGTTGTTGTTGTTTGTTTTTTTAAACTGGAAAAGTAAAACCTCCATATATGTCAACAACAAAAGCTCATAGGACCTTGGGCCGTCCTCCCCTCTGCAGAGGAGCTTCAGTGAACAGCCTCTTCCTGGCCCTTGAGTCACCTTCTGTGAGGGAGAGGTCTGTCTGTCCCTTGCATTGGTGTTTAACATCTGACATGGGGACCCTCCTTTTCTTATTGAGTAGGAGGCTGCCAGGCTGTGGACATCAGGATGGGCCGTTAGGTTTCCTGGTCCTTTGGTGCCATAAACATCCTTGTAGATGTCCTAGGCCCCACAGCTCACCTCTCCAGAGCTCAGTCATGGCTCCCAGGAAACTGCAGAGGAAACTTCTCCAACCTGTACCCCAAAAGTCTCAGGGTTCCCCAAGTATAATGAGAGGCTCAGTACCAGCTCCTCAGCCCTCAGTGTCAGAAACCTTGATGATTCAGAGGTGCCAAATGCGAGTCAGACCATAGAGACTCGGCATTGCCCTGGAGGCGCCAGCACATCTGTTTCTTTTGGACGTGCTTCGGGGACAGCAGGAAAGTTATGAGCCCCTGGGCCTTGAGTGAGGGCTCGGGTCCTTTCTTTCCAGTATTTATTGCTCCCCTGCTCTGTACCAAGCACTGTGCCAGGCACTGAGGGGTTGAGGGACTCAGTCTCTGTATTGGGGGGGGGGTCCTACCCCTGGGTGAGGGATGGTGGTCACCCAGGGTATCCAGCCTCTATTTGCCAGCCCTGTGAGGTCCTTCACCATCAGTCCTGGTACTATTTTCTGCTGAAATCCTCAGAATTCTTAGCACAGCATCCCAGGCTCTACCAAAGCAATGCAAGTTGTCAAGAAAATGACATGTTGTGCCATTTGGACTGAAGCTACTGTTGCATTGGAAACAGTTTCATAAAAGATGGAGGTGTAGGGGCCTCAGTGGCTCTCTCTGAAACAGAAGGAGGCCAGATATAACAAGAAAGAGGACACAGTTGAGTTACAGTTGGTGTCCCTGAGCGGGTGACAGGGGAGGGAAATGTCATTTCCAGAACTGCACAGGAGAGCTCCTTCTGCTCATTCTGGGACTTTAGATCAAGATGTCTCTTCACTGACTCTCTTCGTGGGCCTGGCCCCTCCACGTCCCTACCTCCTGCCTCCATAGCAGGGCCACACCCAATGAGGGAGTGAAGACTTCCAGGTGCAAACCCAGCACCATCTCAAAGCAGGTCTGGGGTTTTATTCCCTCCTGCTTGTCTGTAAAGTGCGGATAATAATAACTGCTTCATGATTTGGGGGAAAGGATTAAGTGTCTTTAATATCAATAAAGTGCTGAGCATAGTGCCAGGCCCTCAGCCACCAAAAACAAACAAAAAATGGAAACAAGGACTTGATTAAAGCAGTTTCAGTTGAACAAGAGACATAGAACATGTTCTACACTTCTTCACATAAATATTATAGATATATTCTTATGAGTCCATCTATATAAAAATTTGGCTTTTGAGAATTGGATGATGAGATCTTTTATTGATTTTGTTTTCATATATAGGTTCATTAAATAGTTTCTTTGAAGGATGGGTAATATGTGGATATTTTTAGGGGATGAAGCAATAATATGAAGACCATGTTTTGCAACTTGTTTATCCGTAAGACCTATTATATTTTAGTGTGAGATGCCGTCTTCATTTGTATTAACTGGCTATGTGAAAATTTTTCTGAGCTGATCTATATATACTAACAGAAAATTTCTTTTTTTGTTTTAATTCTCAGCTCTTCAAGTACAATGTACCCATGTATGGATCTGTGTCAGGATTAAACCCACAATATTTTACAATATTTATGCAGAGGCTTTTGAAATGTTTTTGGGAGATGACTGCCCGGTAACTGATGTTGAGCCAGATGGGTACTATGAGTTTTTCTACCATCCTAGTGAATGCGGTATTATAACTCACGTAAGAGAAATAGCTATCTTACCTGAAACATGAGTCTCTTATGATTCTTTCACCAGGCCCACAAATCAGATGTTACTAAGTTTCTATTTGTAATATGACTGGACCGGTTTCTTTAATAGTTGCATTCAGAAGAGAAGATGGCTTGATCCCAGGAGTAGTTCAAGGCTAAACTGAGCCATGATTGTGCTACTCCTGTCTAGCCTAGACAATAAAAAAAGCTCTGTTTTAAAGCAAAAAACAAAATACCAACCAAACAAAAAGTTGCCCTTGGGAGAAAGAAGGCTGTGCCAAAGGTAAAGCTGAGCTATGATGCAGACCCAAAGGCAGCTTTGGCTGACCCTGCAGAAAGCTTGTCATAGGCTAGTCTGGTTTCTAGCCATATGCCCATCATTCTTGCTGAACTGGCAGGGAGAAGTGAGCCACCCCAGGAAAGACCTGTGGTCTTGGGCCAGATAGCTCTTGGCAACACAGTTGCCAGACTGAATTTTCTGGAGAAATTCAGAGCTGAAGGCTCTCTGGGGATTGAATTTCTAGCAACAGGGGCAACAAGCACTTAGGCTGGGGATCTGGAAAACACATTGCAGGTCCACCACATAAGCTTTAGGGAGGAAAAATCAGGGGAAATATTAATGTTTTCAAGGAAGTATGGGGGGGAGAGATGATAGTGTGTGAATTTCACTTTATCTCTATTTCTGTTTTCAAATTATCTAACAGAGGAACATGATCTACCTGAAGGAAATAAACATTATATTTAAAATTATTTAATGAATATGATTACCTCTGATTAATTTTAACCTCCTGTGGAGTCAGGAACCAGCCCCTCTACTGAGAACTACATGCTAAATGTTATAGGAAAAGAATTCTTAACCCCCATTTCACCCCAAAACAGGTATTGTTCCTGTTAGGCATATATTATATGCTGAAAACTTCAAAAACTTCAACGTTGTTCCTTGTTACCATGATCACTGCTGTCTTAGAAATAAGAAAACAGATTGACTTAAACAGAATTTTTGAGGGTTCATGATGAACAGAGGTAGCTCTGAGATTCCAAAGGATTCGTAGGGACCTTAAAAGTCCATGCTCTCTCTGAGCAATACTGCAGCTGTGGCTGTGCTTCTCAAGCAGTGGCACGCCCAGAGGCCGTCTCCAGTAACATCCTTTCTCTCTAAGCTAACAAAGGTTGCTTGCCTGTTATGCGCCAGGATTATGCTAGATTTTAACCTGTCTATCGCTTTAGAAAATGGCTTTTTTTTTTTTTTCTTTTCTATGAGTGGATGCTTTTTATAGTTTAGTGAATGGATGCTTTTTATAGTATAGGTTTAGAGAACTTGAAGTATCAATCTGTATTCAAATGCCTTTACGTTTCCTGAGTAAGTATCAATCAATCTGTATTCAATTGCTTTTACATTTACATGTGTTTAAAATCTGTGTCTCCTTAGGCTTTCCAGGATTTTCTTCTGTTTAGAACTAAAATCATGTACTTTCCAAGCGATGGCATCATGGAAACTGAAATGCCCGTGAGGTGCGTCACGCGCAGGTGAGTGCAACAGGCCAGACTTCTGCCCTGGGCCCTGGCTTCATCTTTACCTTCCAGATAAACTTCCCCACCCCAAACCTGAAAGGTGAAATGACACAAACAGGGGGAGGTGTGGGGGAGACCCCAAACCCTACCAGGGACATAAATCCCTTGATCCCTGTCCCTGTAGCCTTCTAAAGTTATTACTATTATTCCCTGCCATGTATGAATATTAGGAATGCTGAAAAATGAAATGACTTACTTTTGATACCAGTGTCAGAGTTACTGAAAACATGACAGATCTTAGGTGAACAAATCAAGTTATTTAGTTTTCATTAAACTTGAACCCATATCGAAGGTTCCTGAACGCTATAAACAAAAATAAAGTTGAAAAGATCCAAACCCATTAGTGAGTTGAGATCAGGGTGATGGGCGAGGGGAAGAGAGATGGACAGATTTGAGCAGCATCTCTGGGTAAAGATTCTTTTTTATGCCTTCTGAGTTGACCTTCTTGAGAAAGCCTAAGACAATTAGTCTTTAGATTAATAAGAACTATGATCAGGTCTTAGCAAAAGTGTACTATACTTGGCAGGACTTTCTTTTTTTTCTTTTTTTTTTTTTTTATCATGCTACTCTTTCTTACAGACAATTTTTGTATTAGGATTTTATGATTAATTTCCAAACCAAAACATTTTTCTCCTTAGTAATTAGAGAAGAAACACACTACATGGTGTTCTTCCCACAGATTGCTGTTATTAACACTAACCACTTACCGTATGCTGACACCGATCTAAGCATTTTACTTGTAAGAATGCATTAATTCACAATTAGTGTAACCTGGTTTCTTGTACCTTCAATGAATCCCCAACTATCTATGTAGTTAAATTAATTAAATAGGCTCAAAATTAAAAGGTGAAAAGAATGTATTAATTTTTCATGGCAAATACATGAGGTAGATGTTGGATTTTTATTGCTGTTATTATTTTTTCCAGACACGGTGTCCAATTATGTTACCCCACAGGATGGTGTCAAAATTGTCATGGAGACCATGGGCAATCAGCTGCAGTAGATTCTTCTATGCCAGTGGATTCCTTTATGCTAGTGGATTACTATATACTAAATTCCAGGTGAGAAAATCAAAGCACAGAGGAATTAAATTACTTGCCCAAGATCATTTGCTGGCAGCACTTTCTGGTGGAACCAGAAAGTGAACCCACAAGTCCGTTTTTTTTTTTCTTTTATTTATTTATTTATTTATTTATTTATTTATTTATTTATTTATTTATTTATTGTGGAGAAGGGGCGGGGGAAGAGGTGCGTGACAGGGTCGGGCCAGTGGCATGGTACCACATTGGCTGTATCTAGGTAGAGGCAGTTTCAGGCCAGGCCTTGCTGAGTTGTTGCTACGCGGAAGTAGCTGGATGGATCTACTTCTAGTCAGGCTCCGGAAGTTGCACTAGGCCTCAGGCACATGGCAGGGCCCAACAATTCCCTCTTTTGTTTTTTGTGTGGTGGAAAAACATAGCCCCTGTCTTAGGTTGCCTGCTCTTGCAGTTTCAGTCTTACCTGTCATGGGGATACAAACATCAATGGTTTGGTCCCTGTCTTAGGTTGACTGAATGCAGAGTGATCTTACCCGTCGTTGGGTACTATGAATGTAATCCACCGTGCAGCCTCTCCATATCCTGTCTTAGGTTGTCCTCGCTTTGGGAATCTTACCCGTCATTGGTGCTATGGAGGGCGGTGAAGAATAATAGTTAGATTATTGGTTAATGAGCCAGTGATTTCGGACCTCACCCTGATTTAATTGCCTCTAACCTCTTTTAAGGATACAGGGCCCAAAGGTGAAGGATAAATAGGGTAGCAGGGGAAGAAGGTAGGGTAAAAAACCATGTAGGCCCGTCCACAGGGGATTTCTAAAGTTTCTTTTCTTCTCTTTTCTAGATCTTCTTGGAAAAGTAGCATTTTATAGACCGTAACATTCTTTAGTGACGTACCATTTTGGGATTCAACAACACTGATCCCATAAAGTCAGTTTCATAGAGTTTGGAACATCTGAGTTGACCCCTCTCAGACATTTAGGACTTAAAAACATTTTCCCCCAACTGGTGAAATTCCAATAAAGTCTGGGCTTTAGTCAGTCAATGTTGATTTCTTTTCTTTTCTTTCTTTTTTTTTTTGAGACAGAGCCTCAAGCTGTCGCCCTGGGTAGAGTGCTGTGGCATCATAGCTCACAGCAACCTCCAACTTCTGGGCTCAAGTGATTCTCTTGCCTCTGCCTCCCAAGCAGCTGGGACTATAGGCGCCCGCCACAACGCCCAGCTATTTTTTGGTTGAAGCCATCATTGTTGTTTGGCAGACCCTGGCTGGATTCAAACCCGCCAGCTCAGGTGTATGTGGCTGGTGCCTTAGCTGGTTGAGCCACAGGTGCCGAGTCCAGTGTTGATTTCTTAGATTTGACAAATGTACTATGGTAACGAAAGATGTTAAGCTCAGTAGAAACTGGGTGAGGAATATAAGGGAACACTATGCATTGTTTTTGAAACTTTTCTGTAAATCTAAGATTATTCCAAAGAAATTATACACGTTTGAGATGATGGATATGCTAATTACCTTGATCTGATCATGATACATTATTGGTATGGAAATATCAGTATGTACTCCATGAATATGTACAATTATTGTCTGGCAATGACAATAAATAAGTACATTTTTGAAAATTAAAAAATATACACTTTCCTCTCACTTGGGTGTAAATAAAAGCACCATTTAGTTTAAATTGGGTACCACAAAATAACATCTTGCCCACTCTCTTATCTCAGAAAAGACAAGCGAATACAGACACAAGGATTCAGAATTTGCTGTGGCTATCTATTTAGTGATAATTTGGGTCATTCAGTCACTTCCTAAGCACTTCTTATTTTTTCCACAGGCTGTTAGCCTTCTTACTACATAGGAAGAAAAGGAAGAATGCCTTTAAAGAATTTCAGATTGCATGGCTTGAGCTATAAGGGTAAAAATTGGTATAACATATCAAGGATAAGATAAATTATGAGAGGAATTTCTTTCATACAGAGACCAGTCCAGGAAACCAAAGTACAAAGCTTTACAAATACGAAAGCTTATTGGGAAACACAGACTAAGCATTGTTTCATCACTGCACACTACACTTGATTTCCCACTATGTGTTCACACTGGTTTAAAAATTAGAGTTAAATTTGATGTAATTATCATTAGTCCAGCCGTCTCCTTTTCCCCCAGTTAAACACCTTACAGAACTCATAGCAGCAGCTCCATAGGGGACTTTAGAGATGGCCTAAGCCATTCACCCCTAGAGGCCCAGAGGTAAGTTTCAAATTAAGGGAGGACACTCAGGCAGAAGGACTTTGAATCAAGGGCTGCATAATTATAAGGTATAATTACTACTGATACCATGACCAGCCATTGGCCCAAGATCACCCAGCACTGAGACCATGAAAGATTCTAAACTCCAAAGAGCCTGGCGTGGGTCTTTGTAATCTAATTATGGACAGTACCAAATACTACATGAGGAAATTTAATAAATAATCAAGCAATTGCAGTGTGGACTCTTTAATCCCAAGTCAGCAGAGAGGCTCTTCTTTCCTCTTTGGAAAGAAAAAAGCCTGAAGAGAGAGCGTTTGTTTACCAGTTTGAAAAGAAAGCAGAGAGAAGCCTGCATTTATTCCTGGGGGAGAAAAATGTAACTGTTCTAAGCTGCTGTGCTACATCAATTTAAAAGTAATTTTTCTGAATTAAGAGAAAATTGAGAAGGGAAAATGCTTCCTTGTGGAAATGTAATTCCCAACTGAGTATTCATATGCTCACATGCCCTCCACAAATACACAAGCCATAAACTGCCAAAGACATCAACCTGGACCAGAAAAAAACTTGTTCTTTAGATATGTTCCTCCCAGACTCATCCTGCTCCTCCTCCATCCTCCACAACTCTTGATCTCACCAAAACCCAAGCCAAGTCCTTTAAAAACAGATCGGGATAAAATAATCAGGCTCCTTGCTGAATATCAACAAAATCCACAGCAATGAATGGGAATGAAGGAGAACATTTCATTTCATATTTAAAATGTTAAATTGGGTGCTTATAATTCCCCTGATTTAGCTTTTTTAATTAAAAAATTCAAGCTTTATTCAACATTTGCATATTCATGGCTCTATAATGTGCACTGATTGCATTAACGGCGGAGAAAAAGCATGTAAGTGCAGCACAAATATAGTTACTCATCAAGTGCACCATCTATGTATGCATAGATAAATATTTCCAAACAAATTAACATACACCCCAGTGCAGGTGCTCTGGCCTCGTAGCTCCCTTCAGCGATTTCAGTCTGACTTTTGTTTCCATCAAGTTTCAAGAGCCTGAGCATCATTTTAGAAATTGTACAATTTGATGATTTGTAGCAGGGGCTCTTTGCCAGCGTCACTGGTCAGAGTGACTATCTTTAACCAGCAATAGCCGGGGGGGGGGGGGGGGAATAAAACACCCAGCTATATTTTCTTAAAGACCAAGAGTACAGCTCTTATAATAAAAGACCTCCAATAGTTTATAGCTGTCAATCATAGAGAGGGGTGATTCCTATCCCCAGAAATAAATCTACTGACCAGGAGTGGCAGACATTGGAAAGGCCCACCAATACATCCCCTCTGACTTCTTGTGTACAGAACCCTGACTGTGGAGCCACCATGTGCCAAAGTCTTAGAAATAGGCCATGTTTTGTCAAACCCATGATTTGGCACACTACGCTGGGTCACATCCAGACCACCACTTGGTCTTAGAAAGTTTTATTGGAACATAGACACACACCCATTTATTTACTTATTCCATTTCACACTCCAAGGCCAGAGCTGAGTAGTTGTGACAGAGGCCATATGGCCTTCAAAGTCTAAAATATTTACTCTCTGGCCCTTCACAAAAAACATTTGCCAACCCCTGGTCCAAGAAAATGCTGCCAATTTTCTAGCCTCCCTTGCAGCTAGAAAGATGTTGGGTTGTACACAGGAAGGAGGATGAGGAAGAGATTGTGGCCAAGAGCTACTCTGGGGAAACAGATTAGATGGAAGATACTTTCACTGAAACGGGAGCCAGAGAAGAGTATCATCTTTGGAGTAAAATGTAAGTCCAGGACATCAAAATGTATGATTTGGGGTATCTGGAGGAAGTTAAGTAAACACTTCGATATATAAGTATAAAACTTGTAAAAGAGACCTAGAATGATGACCTTTAAGGTCAGTTACTTGCTTAACTCAAATAGACTCTTCCTGGATCTTCTCCCTTGAAAAATAGTAATTCCAATTAAATCCTCCTGACCACTGCCTCTTCCTTATAATCCTCTCTGAGCCCAGTTTACCAGCCTTTCCTGCTTCTTTTCCCACCTCTCTGACTGCCTCCTCTGTCTCCTTTGCAAGCTCACATTCTGTCCTTTAGTCCCCAAATTGAAATCTTTCAGGTTTACCCCAGGCTCTGTGCTTCCCTTGATATTCCATCCTCTCACATTCTCGTCAACCTTGTGTCTTTCAACCAAATGACTCCCAAGTCACGTTTCTAGCCCAGGCTCTCTTCCGCATCCTGACCCACTGTTCCCCACCTGCCGCAGAGCCCCAAACCAATGGTGCCATGTTGGCCATTCAAATTTGTGTGCCTAAAACATTTATCTTCCTCCAAATAGGAAAAAACAAACTAACAACAGCAACAACAAAAGAGAGCACTGACCATGGGCTTTAAATCTTTGTGTGAACTTTCAAAAAATTCTTAATTGACCTCAATTTTGTCATTTCCATGTGTTTCAAAAGAGGGACAAAGTCCTATTCATGGGTGCACAGAAGAGTAGCTGCTGCTTTAGAATAACGGTGAAGAAAACCTGGAAATGTTTTAGGACAGTGGTTCTCAATCTTCTTAATGCCTCAGCCCTTTAATACAGTTCCTGTGGGTTGCAACCCACAGGTTGAGAACCGCTGCTTTAGGAGATGATAGCATTTGAGCTGGAAAGCGGGGGAAAGTTCGAGAATCTACGTGCCATGCTTTTATAGGGCCTATCTGGTATGCATCTTAGTGTGTGCTTAGCTGGGGTGTATTACAACTTCTGGCCCCTGTCAGAAGGTCCGGAAGATCTGAACACCATTTTTGCTTTTGTTCCCAGCTTCCGACTCCCACCTCTTCTCTTTCTTACCCGGCCTGTGCTACCTGGTGTGTGCCCTGCTCACTTTACCTCCTGGCTGTTCTTGGGCTTCCAAGTCTGCCCACATTTGACTGCAGGTTTGCTTTGTATCTTTTTGAGAGCTTTAATGACCCTGATTGAAAAAAGAAAAGCAAACAAGTGTAAATGAGCTTTATAAAGAGGCAGGTAGTGAGAGTAGGTTTATATTGAGTGAAGCAGAGAATACAGGCACCATGGCCACAACTCCCACGAGTGTTCCCTTCAGGCAGTCGGCAGAAAGCTGCTGTCTGGCCCTTCCCTGCTGCGGCCGAACTCCTGCTGGCCACCATAGGGTGCCACACTGCAGATGAAGGGCAATGCAATTTCCTCACCTCACTTCTTTTTTCCATACCACATTTTCATTTAGTGTTTGCTGAAAAGATCAGCTTCCAGCCTTCACGCTTGACCTGAGACGAATCCTTTACCGAAGACTGTGTTTTCTTGACACGATAAGCACCCAAAGATCAGGGATTTGGAATACTTTCTTAATCTACCTTTAAAAATCTTTGTCTTAACACAATGACTAAGAAAATGCCAGGAAGGCTATGTTAGCCAGTGTGATGAAAATATGTCAAATGGTCTATAAAACCAGTGTATGGTGCCCCATGATTGCATTAATGTATACAGCTATGAGTTAAAAAAAAAAAAAAAAAGAAATCTTTTCCAGGAGGCGATCATTTCAGAGATCTGTAATGGGGTCTATTTATTCCTACTTCTCAAGAACATGAGAGAGCAAACTGGATCTGAAAAAGAAAAAAAAAAGGGAATGATTTCCAAGCCAGTGTACTTCCAAGAAAGAGAAATAAGGATGGGATTCCTCCTCGCGCTCTCTTGATTGCTGCTTTAGGCCTGGGAGCTGCCCAGGAAGATGGAGTTAACACAGAAGCCAGACTCCTCGGCAAGAGTCCGGGGGCAGAGTTCTCTCTTTGTAGTGATGACTAGGTAGTTCTGCCAGTTACTGTGGGGCCACAGGCCTGGCATTTGAACGGGAAGTCAGGCCAATCCTAAATGAAATCAAACTGTGAATAAAGGAGGATTAAAATAAAAATCGACAGCACAGTTCACAGAGCTAGTGCCGCCGTGCAGCTGCCTGGAAGGAACTGCCATCACACGCTTTGGACAGAGACATGAAAAATTGCCTGGATAGCTATTGGCTGAGAAGGCTGTGAGAAGAGCGCGTGTCTGCACTTGGTGGTGCCTGTGACACCAGGAAGGTAAGAGGGTGAGAACGCTGACAGGCTGGTAAGTTTCTTTGGAAACAGCCTGTAAAGGCTGCCAGGAATGCAGGAGGCTTCATGTTCTAGCTCAGAAGCTGCCTTCTCCATGCTGGATCGCCACAGCACTAGGATTTTTAAATAACTCTTTGAGAAAGGACATTGGATTAGGGATTGAGAACTCTGAGCCTCTGTAAACACATATGACCTTGCACAAAATGCTTAAATTCTCCAAGTTCATGTACTTCAAAGTGTATTTTCAGCTAGGGGAGATTGTGGGAGGTGGAAGACTGGGTGGTGGAGGGGTGAGACTTGGTTTCTGGCTTTCTGGGCCTATGCTGGGGGGACAGAGAAATGCAGAATGGACCCAACTAATACTGCTCCAAAGAGGTTTCCACTTATTTCCCTTATCTTGGCTGAAATATGACCATGAGTTGTGGGTTGACTAGCTTCCAAAGGGGCATGTCCTAGTCCTAACTGATAAAAACTGTGAATACGACCTTATCTGGAGAAAGGATGTTTGAAGATATAATTAAGGATCTTGGATGAGATCACCTAGACTTGGGGTGGCCCTAAGTCCAAAGACAGGTGTGCTTATAAAAGAAGCAGACAGAAGTCCAGAGACTCAGATACACAGGGAAGAAGGTGGTGTGAAGACAGAGGCAGGAATTGGAGTCCTGTGGCCCCAAGCAAAGAAGACCCGGAGCCGCCAGAAACTGGAGGAGGCCTGGAAGGACTCATCCCTGGAGCCCTCAGCGGGAGCACGGCTCTGCCTGCACCTCCATTTCAGACTTCTGGCCTCACCACTGGGAGACAATAAACTGTTTTGTTGTTTTAAGTCCCACAGTTTGGGGTAATTTGTTATGGCAACCTTGGGAAACGAATACAGAACAGCCTAGCTAACATCTCTCTAAAAATTCTTCCATCTCCGTTGGGGGTTTCCTTTAAACCAGCTTGAATCCACAGTTTAAACATGAGAGGGAGCAGGAACTTCTCTGTCTGAACTATCAAATGTGTTGCTGCTCCAGGAAGAGGGGATCTCACTGCTTTAGCCTAACTCTGAGAAGAGCAGCACAGTGCCAGACATGCCTGAAGCTGTTGGGCGCTGGGCCTGTGAGCAGGCAGGAGAAATGCTGACAGGACAGGAAAGGCCAAGGAGGAGAGGTTGATGCAGGCTCATTTTGGTGGGAGGAGTCAAGAGTGGTTCTCGGCTAGCACAGGCCCACATCCAATCTGTGTGGGACAAGTATGACCCCATGACGCCACCAGAAGGCTGTGCTGGTCTCTGTACAGGCCAGGGACGCTGACCATCCCTCACCTGGGTGCAAGATATATTCTCAGGCCTCACTCATCCCTTGACTCATTAATGCAACAAATATTTCCTGAGCTCGATGGTTGACTGGTGCTCATCACCTCACACTCTCCCCCAGGGGCCTTTGTGACCCTCGATGGGGTTTATAAAAACAATGGCAGGCATGCGGCAGGAAGTAGAGGGCGTGGGAGTGGCCCTAGTGTAACTTGAAGTTACCTGGTTGACCAACAGTCCAAGGAGAGCAACTATAGTATAAAAACACAGTAATGGTCCTCGAGTTTGGCAAGGAAGCCGAGGTGACTACCCACCAGTCTTTTCTTTTCTTTTCTTTTTTGAGACAAAGTCTTGCTCTGTAACTCAGGCTAGAGTACAGTGGTGTCATCATAGCTCACAACAACTCAACCTTCTGAGCTCAAGTGATCCTCCTGTCTTAGCCTCCTGAGTAGCTGGGACTATAGGACTGCATCACCATGCCTAGCTAATTTTTCTATTTTTTTTGGTAGAGATGGGGTCTTACTCTTGTTCAAGCTGGTCTCAAACTCCTGACCTCAAGCGATCCTCCCATCTTGGCCTCCCATAGTGCTAGGTTCACAGGTGCAAGCGACCATGCCTGGCCCCACTGGTCTTTCATTACTGAATTCACATACCTTCTCTCTTTTTTTTTTGAGACAGAATCTCACTATGTCACCCTTGGTAGAGTGCCATGGAGTCACAGCTCACAGCAACCTAAAACTCTTGAGCTTAAGCGATTCTCTTGGCTTAGCCTCCCAAGTAGCTGGGACTACAGGTGCCCACCACAATGCCCGGCTACACATACCTTCTTGTGCCAGGACCAAGAGAATCTATATAGAGCTTCATTCAATAGAACAATTTTTTTTAAGTTCTTGGTAAAGAATATTGAAGCAACTGTGCCTCTCATTGTATTGGTTTGAGAACAGAGAAATATAGAAATATTCTAGGAAACATTTTCCTTTTCTATAGAAACAAATTATAATTATAATCATACATATATTATACAAATTGAAAAAATACATATTTTTTTGAGATGTGGTCTTCCTATTTTGCCCAGGCTGGTCTCAAACTCCTAGATTCGATTGATTGTTCTGCTTCAGCCTCTCTCATTGCTGGACTACAGGTGCACCACCACATCTGGGTAAATAACCATTTTTAAATGTAAGATTCAGTACCATTTTAATAGTTTAATGGTCACCAGTGAAGTGGCCATATTTAAGTGTACAATCTCCAGAATTTTTTCACTTGCAAAACTGGAACTCTTTACCCATTTAAACAACTTTCTCTCTGACCCTGGCAACTACCACTCTACTTTCTGTTTCTATGAATTTGACTACTCTGAATACCTTACAGTATAAGGGGAATATATGATATTTGTCTTTTTGTGACCACCTTATCTCACTCAGCAGAAGGTCTTCATCCACGTTATAGCATGTGTCATAATTTCCTTTTTTACTATTATTCCTTCACTTTCCAAGGCTGATAACATTCCATTTATGTATAAACCCTTTTGTTTATTCATTTATACACTGCACCTTGGGTTGCTTTCACCTCTTGACTATTGTGAATAATGCTACCATGAACACAGATATGCAGATGACGAACTAAGTGTTAAATACTTCTTCCTGGGTAAATTTATCTTTGTGCTATTCTCTCCTTTAATATTTTTCACATCTCATTCAGGACCAAAATAGACCATGTAATTGTTACTTATATGTGACCTTGAAGAGACTCCTGGAGGCTTAAATTAGTTCTTCTCCTGGGGTTTCTTTCAGCCCAAGCTTCTCTCAGAGGAACTCAACCCCATCTTGACAAGCAATTTCTAGCAATTTGATCTGAAGAACACATTTGGCCTCTGCCTCTTTGCTAATAGATGTAGCTGTTCACACATCAGAACTAGAACTGAATTCCATCTTCTACTATAAACATTTATAACTCCTGCTAATACTGCAATATTGGAAGACCTCATTCCTTGGAACATCCTTATGGATTGTGAATGGAATTCTATGAGAGGAAGGCCATACTCCTCATTCTTGAGTCCCAAGGAGTTCCTCTGCCACCTCAGCATAGCTTGAAATGGGGCTTTGAGGGTCCACATTTCCCCCAAACCTGTTCTGCTGATCTAACAAGCTCAATGCTGACATGGCATATTGACTTATAAGTTGGTCTGTTTCTGTTGAAGAGCGAAAGCCCATTTTTATGGCTGGAAGGTAGCGCACAAGGTCAACCACTCCACTGCAGAGACCAGGGAGGACACAGAGGCCACCTTGTGGATATAGGGACTGTCCTTTTCTCTGTCACTGCAGCCCTATTCTAGATCTTTCTAGATGACATATTTCAAAAGAGCAAGGAGAGGGGCTGGAACTATCAAAAGCTGATCACTTATGGCATAATTTAACACTTCCCTCCCACTGAATGTCATCAAAGAGGCCCCACTCTGCCACTTACTCGCTGTGTAACCTTGGGCTCATCACATAACCTCTCTGTGCCTCAGTCTCCTCATTTGTATGAGTAAAGAGTTCATTGTGGTAAGCAGATCATAGTGCTATACTTATTAAATGGACGAAGGGTTCCTGGCTGAGACTTAGCTCTCAATACATGTTAGCTCTTGTATCATCGTGACCATATAGCTAGTTTAGACTGAATTACAGCCATTTTCCTCTCTCACTCCCTTCTCTTTCCTCCAGTTACCCTCAGAGGTGGGAGGCGTCAAAGTACTGAAAAAGTACTGTGCCACAAAGTACTGTGCCACGGCACACTGATGTACCACGAGAGGCTCTTAAGTGTGCTACGAAAAGTTTTAAAGGTCATTATTTTCAAAAGAAGTTCAAAGCACAGTTAAGTATATTTTTTTTACTCTTTTTTTTTTTATGATCCTATAATTTAAGTGTGCCGTGGAAGTTTAACTATAGGTTCAAATGTACCGTGAAATAAAAAAAGTTTGAAAAACACTGCTTCAAAAGAAGAACAAATCATTTAGTAAGAAAATAAAGAAGCTGCCTTTCCTCTAAGGGTGAATGGGCAACGCACACCATCCCGTGTCTGGTTCAGATGTGATATTCCTGTGAGGAAGGAGGAACAAACGGAAAACGCCGAGGACTTACAAAGACCACCATGAAGAATAGGCCAGTTTTAAAAATTTCTGTCTGTGTGTTCTTGGGGACTGTGGAATGATTGCCACCTGGAGGTGGGAAAGCTGGTCACTGAACCACCCCAGGTGAAGGAAGAATGAGGCACCAGCAATGACGGCTCTTCTGACTGGGTCCTCCTTCTGGAGCCTGGTCCCTCACATCGGTACGACCAGTGGGCTCTTGAAGAAATAAATGACTTGCTAGTCCCTGTGTCCATGGGCTGCTGTCTCCACAGCCTGGTCATTTATGCACAGTCTCTTCCTGTTCTTCTTTCCTGCCAGACCCTCCCACTAATTCTCAATGAGTACCCTGAGCTGGGCCAGCCTTATCTTTTAAGTAAACAGCCTTTAAAGGTAATGAAAGAAAGATGTTGACTTTTATGGCTCATAAAACTGCTCGCAGATATCCAATTTAGCACGACCTACTTCCATTAATGGTAGAGTTTAACACTTCCTTCACACTGTGGGGATCTTAAATTTTCAGCTGCAACGATGAACGGAGAATGAACCGTAAGAGGCTGCATGGCAGAGAGGCGTGCTTGTAAATCAAAGGTTTGTGTCCCATGTAGGAAACCTGACACCTTTTGAAAATGACAAAGATAGTCTTTTGAGTGTCACCGCAGAACAACTGTGGAAATTTATGTTTCTGGAGGGTGTAATCAAACCGTAAGCCTGACATTGAGTCCCTCTTCGTCTCTGTTTTTGGGGTTTCTTTTCATCTATAAAATAAGAGTGTTGGAATACGGGTTGTCCCCAACGTTGCCATCCATGTGAGTAAAGGGGAAATTGGAGCTAAATGCACGCTTATTTATAAAATATTCGTTACAAAATTTTATAAAATATTTACAAAATATTCTCTACGTTCCCCCCACCCCCTGCTTCCATGCTCTGGCGCTCTCTGACAAGCCACGAACTGGGCTCCTTCGGTGGCTGCGACCTCCCCAGCATCTTAGCTGCAGTCCCAGGCTCTCTAAGAGGCAGGGACCATCCCCCACCCTTGAGTGGATGAGGGTTTAGGTTGCAGGTTTGGGTCTGGACGTGGAGCCCACATTATCCACAGTTTCCCAGGAAAGGTGAGCTTTGGGAAATGAGGCTATTTAACGCCGTCCTGGGTTGGCATCCCGTGTTTGTTCTCAACTAGTCAAACATCAGAGTAGTTGATGGATGTGGAGTGGATATTCCTAGCACTCTGACAGCAACAGACATTTACTGGGGATCTGCCAGGAGCCAAGCCCTCAGCTCCTCACACTTTCAGATTCATGTTCTTTTTCCTCCTGGAAATGGCCTTCTGGGCCCATTTCCCATGAACTGAAGTGATCCTTCCTTCCTGCCTCTCAAGCACAGCTTTCAAATTTACCTCTTCCATGAGGCCTCCAGAAATCATTTCAAGTCAATAGATATCATACCTCTAATGTGAATTTAATTATCCTGTACTTTCAAATACTGTGCACCATATAAATTTTAAGTGCATTTAAATCCCCCAGTTATTTTCTTCAGATTTACTATTCCTAAACATGTTAGAATTTACATTCTTCTGAGTATTTTTTCCAGCATTTCTGCCCCTTACAAACACTTCTTATATCTATTACTACTGAACTCCAGCTTATCGGACACAGCTTTGATTTTGTGTAATTTTATTCATTTATTCAATAAAACCTCAGTTAAGCAGCTGCAACAGGCAGGTAAATAACATGTAGTCCTAGCCCTTGAGGATTTTACATTCTACTGGAGGAGAAGTTCCAATAGGAAATATTGTTATGGAGGTGTGAACAGGGTTGTGAAAACAGTACAGCAACTCCCATTGCCTGAGAAAGCCTCAGTGAGGTCTTCCGGAGGGGTGTATGAGCAGGGGTTTGAAGGATAAATAGAGGAGTTCACCACATAGATAAGAGGGAGAAGTATTTCAAGCAGAAGGTATAATACATGCAAAGGCATAGAGTCATCAGTTGACAGAGCATGGCCCAGAAAATAATGAAAATTTCAGAAGAGCTGAAATGAGTTGCCAGGGAGATGACTGGCAAACACAGTTTGTCAAAACAGGTTGGCAGAACAGAGGGAAATTTTTTGCACTAAGCTTAGGAATTGAGATGTTATACAGTCAGCAACCAGTAGCCAAGAGCAGGTCATAAAATCGCTTTCAGCTTTAAGATTTTTTTAAATGGAAATACTTAGAATAAATGTATGCCTTGGAAATCATGGTTAGAATGTGTGTGTACAATACCCAGGATAACGGTGGATGCACAGCAGGCACTGAATAAGATCCTACTGAATCTGTGTTCAAAAGCAAAGTCCGAGAGAGGAGCTGCAGAAAGAGATGATGAGATCATGTACATCAGCTTTCCAAATTTAGCTTTCATTTCTTGTTCCACTAAAGACCGGAGGCTCCACAATGATACAAACAGAAGCTAATTTTCTTAACAACTCTGTGCTTCTAGGTACTGCCAGTGCCTTAGTCGTCACTGCAAAAACTGTGTGTGCTACGCTCATCATCCTTAATCATCAGAGAAATGCAAATCAAAACTACTTTGCGATATCATCTAACTCCAGTAAGATTAGCCTACATCACAAAATCCCAAGATCAGAGATGTTGGCATGGATGTGGAGAAAAGGAAGCACTTCTACACTGCTGGTGGGAATGCAAATTAACACATTCCTTTTGGAAAGATGTTTGGAGAACACTTAGAGATCTAAAAATAGACCTGCCAATAAATCCTATAATTCCTCTGCTAGGTATATACCCAGAAGACCAAAACTCACATTATAACAAAAATATTTGTACCAGAAGGTTTATTGCAGCCCAATTCATAATTGCTAAGTCATAGAAAAAGCCCAAGTGCCCATAGATCCACGAATGGATTAATAAATTGTGGTATATGTATACCATGGAATATTATGCAGCCTTAAGGAAAGATGGAGACTTTACCTCTTTTGTGTTTACATGGATGGAGCTGGAACATACTCGTCTTAGTAAAGTATCTAAAGATTGGAAGAAAAAGTATCCAATGAACTCAGCTGTACTATGAAACTAATTTATGGCTTTCACATGAAAGCTATAACCCAGTTATAACCTAAGAATATGGGGAAGGGGGAGAGAAAGTGGGGGGAGGATGGGCGTAGGGAGGGTGATTGGTGGGACCACACCTACGGTGCATCTTACAAGGGTATATGTGAAACTTACTAAATGTAGAATGTAGAAAATGCCAGGAAGGCTATGTTAATGTGTGATGAAAATATGTCAAATGTTATATAAAACCAGTGTATAATGCCCCATGATCGCATTAATGTACACAACTATGATTTAATAATAAATAAAAAAAATACAATAAAATCAAAATAGATAAAAATAAAAAACTGTGTGTGCTCTATTTGGCACAGTGCGTCTCTGCTGCTATCCAGGGTTGCACATGAATGTTCTGGGTCTGCCCTGCTCTCATCATATAGCTGAGGAAATTGGGTAATAAACCACATCCATCCATTCTTTTCATGCTGTGGGCCGTCATGACCACCCCTACCCACCTCATTTTATCGTGGCTGATGAAATGATTGTCCTATATCTAGAAATAAATGTGGAGGTGGAGTCATCAAAGTATGTTGATAAAACGAGGTACAGATATTTGAGCTTTTCTGTAACACTTCTACACTTCTATTCTTTCTCTCTTTGTCCTCCTCCTCTTTCTTCTTCTTCTTCAAATAAAGCAATTAAAGGAATCCCTTAAAGGGAGACTTCAAGCCTTGTCACTTACTAGCTCAGTGATCTCAGTCAAATCGCTTTACTCTGCTAAGTCTCAATTTGTTTTTCTATAAAATGGGCCATGGGAAGGATTAAATAAGGTCAAGTGCAGAAAGGGCCTCAGACAGCATCTGGTACAGAGTCAGTGCTTAAAACATGGTGCCCATTATTATTACAACTCTGAAACCTTTGGATGAAGTCCCAGAAGGACCATCCTACAAATGCAGTGTTAGGGTGACATTTTAGAGAATTGTCCAGGAAACTCCTTCCCTGAATCTGGTTCCACCTTAACTCTGACAGCCAGATCTATGTTCTCAATTTCAAACTTCCTTTTATAGTAATTCTCAGTGAGTGTCCATCTTATCTCCTTCCACCTCACTGTAGAGCTGATTCTGTTTCCCTAAGGTGGCCTTAGCTTATATTATCCCTAAAACAAGCTTTTGGGCCAATGGGCAGGCTTTGGAAATGCTTTAAAAGCATTTTCAATCACTGGAAAATCCTCTGAGATGATAAATCCTGCATGAAGCAATAATATAAAATAAATTGCTATTAATTATAAATGAGTGGAAAAAGAATCTTATTTGTTTTGACCTCTTTTTCCATTCAAAGCAGGCATGCTGCAAACACAACATACTCTCTCATCCATCCGAAATTAGAAGAATAGAATGAATACAGAGAAAATTCGCTGAAAAAGAAATCCCCATTAACAGTCAGAGGAAGTCATAGGCTGTCCCCAGGGAGAAAAGCCAGTAAACCCAGCAGTCTATTCCTGTACCCTCCCCAAAGTATCCTCATTCAGCACTCTCCACAATTAAAAGGTGGAAATCTGACCCAGCTGTTGAGAAGGCCCTCCTACAGGGAAGGGATGGAAGATGCAAAAATGTGCATGGATAGGAAATCCCTTACAAAGTAATCACAAATATAGATGCTGATTACTAGCATCTTACAAGTCTGTGGGTATTAGATTGTTCCCTTTTCTTAATCTTTATCTTTGAATAGCTTCCTTTCTGTGGTCTGTCTGTAACACCAAGTAGTGTGGACTCCAAATTTCCAGCTGCTAAGGACAGGCAGTGCGCCCCCAGCTCTCAACTAGCACCAGTGAGCTCACTAAGATGCTTAATGACTCGATGTGGTTCTCAGCCTCAGTTGAACATTGGAAGGACCCAAGAAATGTTAGAAACTATTGATGGCTAAATCCTACTCCTAGGACAGTAGTTCTGAAACTTTATATTCTTTAGAACTATATAGTTCTAAACTATATTAGGGTGACCCACATGGGGAGCTTTAAAAATTCTCAGACCAATTGCATTATTTTCTCCAGAGGTGGGATGGTGCCTTAAAACGTCTCAAGTGGTTCCAATGTGCAGCCAAGTTTGAGAACCATGTGCTAGAGATTCTGATATGAATGGTCTGGGGCATGACCCTGCGGTGGGATTTTTAAAGATACCCAAGATTTTTAAGAGCCTTGTGGTAATGGCAGCCTCAAGCAATGGGATAAAACAAAGATGAAGGTGATGGCACAGACCATCAAAGACCTACCCACATGAAGGAAAACTGTAGAAAGGAGAAAACTGCCTGGGTGGCCTGACTGGTCATAGAATGAGCACAGTCTCAGCCTTCCCTGCCATGGGCATGTACCATATCCCCGCTTCCCTCCTTCACTTACAGAACACTAATTTTGTTCTGGTAGCAGTGTGCCTATCTCTAAAACACCTCATTTCCCAGCCTGTCTTGCAACAATGGGTACTTATGTGATATGTCTCTAGACAGTGGAAGGGATAGCGTGAGAATTCTGGGAAAATGCTTTAAAAGAAGCCAACCCAGTTAGAAGTGCTTTTAGCCTTTTTCCTTCTTTGTCCTGCCTGAAACACAAATGTGAGGCTGGAGACAGTCACCTTACAACCAAGAGGAAACAGCCACGGCACATTATGAATGTTGGCACAGAAAACTAGGAAGAATAGGAGATTCTGAAGCCATCAGGGAGCCACTGTGCCAGTCTATTTTCTGATTCTATGTAAAAGAATTTCCCCCTAGCTACCCAGGAGGCTGAGGCAAGAGAATTGCCTGAACCCAGGAGTTGGAGGTTGCTGGGAGCTGTGTGACGCCACGGTACTCTACCAAGGGTGATAAAGTGAGACTCTGTCTCTACAAAAAATAAAATAAAATAAAATAAAGAAATAAAAAATATAAAGAATTGCCCCCTAATTTGTTTAAGTTTTTAAAAATTATTTCTGTACTATATGAGGTCTGACAATTAAGTTTTCAAACTTGTCCTAGAAAAAGTACTACATACCTCATTGCTGAATATCACTATGATCACCTTCAAATTCCTCCCCTTGGGAAGCTATATGCTGATGCCAGCACCTAGTCCACCATTCAAGGCAATTTGTAACTCTTTTTCTGGAATGATAATCAGAGCTGTGGGTATATGGCATACAGAAACACGCAACAATAATGAAGGCCACTCAGCAAGACACCCCCATATGTAGACGTGAACAAAACCGTGAGACATTTATATACCAAGGTTATGACACTACCAAGTTGTCTGTACAGTGCTGCCAATGTAAGTGCCCTGTGGCAAGTTCACAAACTTAATTGTCAGATGTTTGGTATGATGACAGAGAAGTTTTAATGGAAAAGAACAGCTTTTTAAAAAAATTAATTTTTATTGTTAAATCATAGCTGTGTACATTAGTGCAATCAAGGAGTACAATGTGCTGGTTTTATATACAATCTGAAATATTCTCATCAAACTGTTCAAGGTAGCCTTCATGGCATTTTCTTAGTTACTGTATGTAGGCATTTGTATTCTGCATTTAGTAAGTTTTGGCTGTACCCATTCTAAGATGCACCGTAGGTGTAGCCCCACCGATTACCTTCCCTCCACCATAACCTCCCCCCTCCCTTCCCCTTCCTTGGCCCTTTCCCCATAGTCTTGTGCTATAGTTGGGTTATAGCCTTCATGTGAAAGCTATAATTTAGCTTCATAGTAGAGCTGAGTACATTGGATACTTTTTCTTCCATTCC
>CAUYPK010003481.1:0-11415 GCA_963574355.1 Loris lydekkerianus
AAGTATCTGTGACACAGATTTAATGAACAAGTAAAACTATAAAAAATAATTTGTTTAGGGCATATGTGAAACTTAGTAAGTGTGGAATGTAAATGTCTTAGCACAATAACTAAGAAAATGCCAGGAAGGCTATGTTAACCAGTGTGATGAAAATGTGTCAAACGGTCTATGAAACTAGTGTATGGTGCCCCACCACACAGCTATGATTTAATTAAAAAGAAAAAATGGAATGAAAAAAAATAATTTGTTTAAGATACAAGGTTTCGTTTGACTTTTAGTTGTCCAAATTGAAATACCCCCAGAGATCAACTCTAGTGTCATATGGTATTGTGCATTAATTATTTCAGCAAATAGGCATCAAATGCTTTACTGCAAGGCAAACACCAGATAGACCCATAGGGACAGATGCATAATGTCTCCTAACCACAAGGAGCACACATGGAGCTCAATGGTAACACATGGTCAAGAAAAGGGATGGTACAAAAGCTTGTGCCATGGGAGGTCCCAGGCCATGCCCAGTACAAGAGATTAGTTTAGGCTGAAATACGAAGGTTAAAAGTTTGCTTATTATAGGGGAACTTGATAAACTTCGGTGTAGAATTTCAGGCAAAGGCTCAGAAAGTCTAAGGAAGCAAAAAAATCATGGGGTGATAGACATTTGGCGTGTAGAGCCTGTGGGAAAGCTGGTGAAAGCAATTCCAGAAACTCCGCTGAGAAGGCTGGCCACGGGCAGGTGGTCAAGGACCTTGGGAGCATGCCAAAGATGGGGGGCTTTATTCTAAAACCAATGACATTTGAAGAGTACTACGTATCTTAGTTGCTTTTTTGTTGCTTATAATAGCACACCTGAAACTGAGTATTCTATAAAGAAAGAATTTATTTCTTAGAATTATGGAGGCTGAGAAGTCCAAGGTGATTGTATCTGGTGAAGGCTTTCTTGCTGGCGAGGACTCTGCAGAGCATCACAAGCCAAGGTACTGAGTGTGCTCTTCTTGTAAAGCCACCAGCTTCATTCCCACGATGACTCATGAATCCATTAGCACATTAATCCATGAATTAATTAATCCATTACTGAGGGCAGAGCCCTCAGCACCTAATCACCTCTTAAAGGCCCCACCTCTCAATATTGCCATATCGGAGTTTAAATTTTGGTATGGGTTTTGGAGGGTACAAATAGGCAAACCACAGCAAAGGGTTTTGAGTAGGACAGTTACATACTAAGGTTGTGTTTTGTCAGGCTGGACCTGGCACTTTAGCAGGGAGATGTTTTAGGCCAAGATTTCTTAACGTTGGTGCTACCTACATTCTGGACTCATTCTTTGTGGTGGGGGCTGCAGCACCCAGGCCTCTACTCACTAGTAGTCAGTAGTACCTCCACAAAGCCCCTGGTTGTGACAACCAAAAATGCCTCCGGGGGTGCCCATAGTTCAGTGGGTAGGGCGCTGGCCACATACACTGAGGCTGGGGCTTTCAAACCTGGCCCTGGCCAGCTAAAACTACAATGACAACTGCAACCAAAAAAATAGCCGGGGATTGTGGTGGGCGCCTGTTAGTCCCAGCTACTTGGGAGACTGAGGCAAGAGAATTGCTTAAGCCCAAGAGTTAGAGGTTGCTGTGAGCTGTGATATCACTCTACTCAGGGTGACAGCTTGAGACTCTGTCTCAAAAAACAAACAAAGAAACAAAAAACCCAAAACCAAAAAACCTCCCAAATGACTCCAGACATTGCCCATTGTCTGAGGGTGGCTAGAATGTGTGTGAAAATTACCCTTGGTTGAGAACCTTTGTTTTAGGGAAGGAGATAAAATGATGACCTGAACTGGATGGAAGAAAAGTGACAGAAGTGTGTGTCACAAGGAAACACGTGGAATTGATAGGTTGGGGGGTATACCATGAGTATGGAGAGAGAGAAGAGGGAAGAATCAAGGATGAAGCTGAAATTTTGGGATTTGGCAAACTGAGCTATCGAAAGCACCATCGATTCCATTTTGACAAAGTTGAGATATCCTGTGGGAATCAGTATAAAGTTCAGGTGAGTCAGGGTTTGGCATTGGAGGGCTGCAGTCCTACAGCCAGCCGGTGCCTGGAATAATGCCCTTTCTGGACCCACAAATAGCAAGATGGGTGTCCAGGTGTTCGTAGCACTGACATAAGAAATGTGTGGCCAATTCCAAATGCTTAAAGTTCGGGCAGCGCCTGTGGCTCACGGAGTAGGGCGCCAGCCCCATATATTGGGGGTGGTGGGTTCAAGCCCGGCTCCTGCCAAAAACTGAAAAAACAAACAAACAACAACAACAAAAAAACTCAAATAAACAAAAAACCAAATGCTTCAAGTTCCTTGGCCATGCACCAGGGAGGGCCAATCCACTGGAAAAAGATCCACGTGGATTCCCGACTAAGGAGAGGCAGCCTCTGCAAGGTTGACCTTTCCTGCTCTAGGCGGCTGAAGTGCTTCTTAAGTGATGGCTGAATGGTCAAAGCTATTACTCTAACTGTAATTTGTAATGGCTCTCTAACGCTTTAAAGAGAGCCAGGGTTCCTTGGGATAAAAGGTGACTTTTAAAAGTCAGTAATTATACTTCCAGTGAAAATGTGTCTCTGGCACAGTGCATAACTATAGTATACAGGGCATCCAAGAATTCACTCCTGGACGGGGCTTATATTAATCATAGTTTCAATGCCCAGAGAACATGTTCTCGGTAGTTAACCATCCTCTTCCCCACCTTCTTAAAATGTAGACCTTGTAATCAAAGGAAAGACACACCCTCCACTATAGCAGGGCTGCTGTACTAAATAAAAAAATTATAGTTATTATACACAGACTTCATACAGAGCAGGGTCAAGTTATAACACATCTGGTAACCTCCATTAAAGAACTGAGTTATGTTCGGCTTGTGTTTTAATTAGCCTGTGATAAACAAAGAATCAAAGGGCATTCCGCTCTGGTGGTTTTTATATTTACGACTGCCTTCACCTGCACTTACATACAGGTTTATGAAGTGTAAAAAAGCGAAGAGTTCTAGTCACACTGTCTAGACCATTTACTGTAATAGCTCAGTTAGGAGGCTGTATTTCTGAACCAGCCAGATGTTTACAGCAGCCTGCAGAGCTGGTGGGATGCTTGACTTACAGAAATGTTGGGACAAACACAATCTGATCTCTCAAGAAAGGATTTGATATCGACACTTCCAGATCACTCACTATAGTTGGTGAAAATGTATCAAAACGATGGAGTTTAGAAGAAAGAATGTGCTACCTTCTGAGTTGAGACCTAAATGAAGCCTGTCTCAACAATGCGCAAGGTTATAGGACCCAGTGAAAAAACATTTTTCTGGGGGCAGAAATGGAGCCAAGAAAGACATCTGCCCCTGGCCCACGTTTCCAAGCTCCTAGCAGAGACAAGTACTAAGCTGGTTTATGTGAAGCATGCAAAAACATTTTGCCATAAAATCTTCTTCTGGACTTTATGATCTCCTAGGTGTGTTTTGGCTCTATGAGATTCTCATGTAAAATATTAATTTGGATATTACACTTCTAAGGTGATTTGATTGTTTCATTTGCTGGGCCTGTGGAATTGGCCTGGAATAAACTTTCAGGAGTGATGATTCCTGCCCCCCTTGCCTCCTTGGAGACAGTTTACCACTACTGCCAGCTCCCAGGACAGGGAATTGACTTGCAGATTTAACTGCACTTCTGTTTTCTTCTTTCAACCACTTCCCTCTCCTTCAGCCTTTTTTTTTTTTTAAATTTTGAATCTATGTTTTAAAGCGGAAAAAATGCAAAAATATCACAATGAGCATTGCAGCCCCCACTTACATCAACTGGTAGAATACCACAGCACCCCAGAAACTTCTCTAATTTCCCTTTCCTATTATTTTGCTTCCACGTTACCCCAAACTAAGATAGATTCATTTGCTTCTCTTGGAAGTTTGTATAAATAGACTTAAACAGGATGTAGTGTTCTGTGTGTGCCTTCTTTCATTCAGCATTTGTGAGATTCGTTGATGTTGCTGTAGTTTTTTTTTTTTTTTAAATGGCTGGGTATATTCTTTTGTATAAATGCATACTTCACTTTATTTATTAATTTTACTGTTGATGGAAATTTGGTTGTAGCTAGTTTGGGCCCCTGTGATGGCTAAAGACACAGGCAAACATTTCTCTTGTAAGTACAGTCCACTTGGGATTTGACCTCTGAGAAACCACTCAGCTTCTTAACATTTGTTTCCTTCTCTTTAAAAGATGTTAATGAAGTCAGGCTTGAGATGTCTTTTATTTATTGTGTCCACTTTTGTTTATGAAATTAAAAAGATAAGCTTGTAAAGATAAGCTTGCCAGTCATACGTTTTTTCCCTCCTCCTTTCCTCCAGGTAAGCATCTGTTCACACTGAGCCCCCTGACATTCACGGAGCCACATCAAATCCTTCCTCTGGACCGGCAGTTCTCACAGTGTGGTTTCTGGATCTGCAGCCCCAGAATCCCCTGAGCACCCCCCTATGTTAAATCACCCGTTCTCAGGCCCACTTCCAGACCTAACAGAATCAGAGATGGGATTTGGGTCCTGGAATTCTGTGTTTTCACAAGTCCTCCTGGGAATCCTAGTGCACACTCCAGTCTGAGAACAACTGCTTTGGCGTCTTCCCTGCTCCATCCCCTCTCTCAGCATGCACACAGCAGGAGGACCACTCATTATTATCCACTCATTCAATGAGTAGTTGCTGGGCACTTGCTAAGGATGGAGTTATATGCTGCTAAGGGGACATGGGGAAACGAAGGTGCATTAGAGATGGTCCTTGCTCTTAGAGAGTTTGAGGTCAGCAAATGGATGTAAGACAGGGTGATGGATGCCTCTCCTGGGGAAGCCAGGGAACAGTTCATTCAGGAGATGAAGCTTGCACTCAAATATGTGTTGAACTAAATCATTCAATGGTGTGCCCTTTAGCAAGAACTCATTAATGTTTGCTCATTGCTAGATGCCTCTTTGATATGAAAGTGCCCAATATTATCATCACTTGTGAAACCCAGGTGCCTGGACCACAGCAGATAGCTATTCAATATGTGTTGAATTTCTGGCTGAATGTCTGGTTTTTTCTATGCTTTTTTTAGACCCTGCATGTCATTCATTTAACATGCATTTATTGAGCACCTGTTAATATGGTAAGAATTCTGCAATATGTTGAGTTTAAAAGGTGAGTAGAAATAGACAACATTTCTGCAGGTCCCAATGCTGGTAGTTGAAGCCATTCATGTGAACAGTGGTCGTCAGTGGTTATGTTTACTTAGCTGTCTTAACTAGTTCTCAGCAGTTCTCAGGCTATGGGGCTAGAAGAGGCCTGTGTGTTTCATCTTGATCCTGGGGAAGACTATGTGGAAAAAGGGATTTACTCAGTTCTTTGGGAGTGTTTATGAAATTTTAATGGTGCTTTGGATGGTGGGACACAATACATTGACACTCAAAGAGGTAAAGGGCAGAACTATTTGCTACTTACGGCAAAGAATAAGAGAAGGCTGCCAATCAGTCACACAGGAGGTTGTCCCCAGGGACAGGCTAGCAGGAAGCTGTAGCTGTAGGGGCTTCTGTATGGGACAGTTGTTGGGGTTAGTGAGGTCTCATGGGCTCTGTGTGGCTGGGTTAATATGAACAATTTTGCGGGCAGGGGAGTGCAGTGGTAGTGGCTAGTCATCTGGCATTTGGCCTTGAGGTACATGGGACAGGTGCCTAGTGACCCTGAGGTGTGGAAGCCTCATAAGGTGAGTGGTCAGGATGTGAGCTTCATCAGCTGCCAGAGAGGCAGAACTGATCAGCTTGCAGCCAGGGCCTCACATCTGGATCAACACAGCATTTTAAGTTGGGCGCGGTGGCTCGTGCCTGTAATCCTAGCACTCTGGGAGGCCGTGGTGAGTGGATTGCTTGAGTTCAGGAGTTGAGATCAGCCTGAGCAAGAGTGAGACCCTGTCTCTACTAACAATAGAAAAGCTAGCTGGGTGTTGTGGCGGGTGCCTATAGTTCAAGCTACTCAGCAGGCTGTGGCAAGGATCGCTTGAGCCCAAGAATTGGAGGTTGTTATGAGCTATGATGCCATGCCACTCTAACCAGGGTGGCAAAGAATGAGACTTTGTCTCAATTTTTAGACAGAGTCTTACTCTGTCACCCTGGGATGAGTGCCATGATGTCATAGCTTATAACAACCTCTAGCTCTTGGGTTCTAGATTCTATTGCCTCAGTTTTTCTCTTTTTAGTAGAGATGGGATCTCACTTTTGCTGAGGGTGGTGTCGAACTCATGAGCTCAAGCAATCCACCCACTTTGGCCTCCTAGAGTGCTAGGATTACAGGCGTGAGCCACTGTGCCCGGCCAAATGATAGCATTTTAAGAAAAAATGTTATCATACACAGAAAGTTCACAGAATAGTTTTGAGCCACAGGAGCTGCCCCAAAATTCCATTTTATTATTATTATTATTACTTTTTTTTGCAATACAACGTTAATGTAGCCATTGGGTGGGTTTCTCGTTCTGCTCCCAACTTCTCCATCTATGCAGTGGGCAATTTCTTGTTTTTCATGTGAGACTAGAAGGAGGAATTCTGCAGCAGTGTAAGTGAGCACCGGCTGCAGTATAAGTTATCTGCAGTATCTCTAGCCCGGGGAAGGAAATGGGATGTTAAAGGTATAAGGCCTCAGACCTCAGAGCCTCACATTGAAGTTACCTGTGCTGGAAGACACTCCCCCCATTGAGGGGTGACCAAACACTACTTGCTCGTGTTGTTTGAAATTGAGCACCAATGCTATACGAAGGAGCTCCTGCTTAGAGCTGATCGTCCTTGCTGGAGAATAGGTATCAAGGGTGAATAACCACTTAAACCATCTAAAAGACTCCCATTAATATTATTGTGGCCTGTCAAGTGCTATATTGTTTCTGGGATATGCCAGAACAAAATCTAGTGGGGCATAAGAAAGGAGTAATGCCAGAAATGAAATTGTGCTATTTTGGAGTCCTTTTTTTTTTTTAAACTGGAAGTTGTATGCATGGATTAAGTGTGAGTGTGGGTGTTGGTCTCGTTTAGAAGCTCCTGTTGTGAGCTTTGTCAACTAGATGCAGCTTTTTCACTTGAAATCTTGTGCTGTGGCAATCTCTGACTCTGCTGCCTCCATAGCTGGCTGTGCACTGGAATGTCCACAGATGAAGCAAGGTTGTTGGATTAGACACTGGGAAAGAGCAATTAGGTCCAGGCAACCTCTTTCCCCAGTAAAGTGCATGCCCTGCTGGAACTGCCCAGAGATACAGATACGAAATTCATTAAGAGGGACTGAACTACATCTATAGTTAAAGCATCTGATGTCCCAGGATACAAAAGTAAAGTGGGGGTATGTTATTCGTGGTGGATTTGCTGTTTGAAGCTCAGACATTTCCATCCCTTTATATAATCCTGATCCCATAATTCATTGTGTATTTAAAAAAGAAAAAAAACAATTCAACCTGCTTTTGCATTAAAAACAAAGCAAAACAAAACCATCACCACTGTGCTTATTTTAGCAAGTTTATTTTTTAAAAAGATAAAAATCAATATTCTCCCTTGCAGAGTTGGTGTCCTGGGGGGATGAACTACAGGAATCATAGTTAAATTGCTGCTAGTCTGTCTGTGTGATAGAAAAGGTCAATATTTTTCTAGAAAGAAAGCGTTCTGCTTTCCTCTTGGGAGACAAGAGAATGCAGCAGTGGTAAATTACTGGATTTCGTGCCCAAGTGATTGCAAGGGATAATTCCTCTCCTTGAATGGAAGCACGCCTCTCACCTCACACAGCCTTGACTTAGAAAGGTTTTTGCTTGGTTTGTGTCACTAGCTTATCTTTACAGAACTGCTCGGCGAGGACTGCCCTTCCCCCTAAACTCAGTTGTGGAGGATGTCAGATCTAGGGGTTGTCTCTGAAGGATGCAGATCTAAAATGCCACTGTGTCCGTCAGGAGAGGCTGGCTGTGCTGAGGTCATCTCAGTTACTCAGAACCACTCCAGTTTAATTCCTGCTTGCACTCCATGTTCACTCCCGGGCAGCAGGGACCTCTTCTTATTGGGGTTATTCGGAGACACAGGCTGAATGACACCCCAGCCCCACACCCACATCCTCTTTCATGACCACCACAGGAGTGGAGAGGGAATGAGGGAAACCGTGCCTCAGTCATAAACCTCTGCCCTTAAGTCACACATGTCACTTCTGCTCGCAGAAGCAAAGCATGACACACCATATCTGCCTTCTGTATGCACAGAACGAGGACAGAAGCAGAATGCTTGTGAACAGCCCTGATAGTCACCAAGGCTGTTACTCCAATGATTGGAAAGTGTGAAGAGACCTGAGGGTCCACTTCCTCCAGACTTCCTCCTGAAGGAGGCGTCTTTTCTACAGTACACCGACCCTGCTCAGCTTCCAGGGCAGCATTCCTGGCGAGGGGACCTCACTACTTCTCGAGGTGGCCGTTGTGGTTCTGGGCAGCCCTTGCAGAGTTGAAGCCTCCTAGGGCCTGGATGTTTTGAGTGTGGTCTTCTCCCCTGTCCTCTCGCTGTGTGGCCCTGGTGGGGGCGGTGTGGGGGGGTTCACCTTGCTGGGCCTCTGTTTCCCCATATGTAAAATGGAAACAGTATTGCTGTTATTCACGGTTGAATTGGGGGAGCAAATGAAATACAATGGGGTCTGTTACATGGCTGACACATGATTGAGAACAAATACTTTTGCTCCCGCATAGGTTGCTGTGAGGATGAACACAAAAAGGTATATAAGTCACTATACTTACAGGTATGTATACAAATAGTGTGTGTACATATGTATACATGTCTGTATATATTCTTATTGCCCTGCTAATTGTAGGTGAAAAAAATATTGAATGACTAAGAGCACAATTTAAACCAATCGATCAATTAAACCAACCAATACTTGGACCAAAATGGCTATGGAGAGTCATGCAAGTTCAGTGTCATAGACGAATATTTACAAATTGTTCAGTCATGTAAGATATTTATTTATTTTAAAATAGGTGCATTTCTATCTTTATATATTTTTTACTTCCAATTAGTTGTCTTGAATGCTACCTCCTCATCCTTTGTTTACTTTGAATTATTCTCCATGTCTCAGTACCGGAGTTCTCTGCCAAAAGCATCCTGTACTTACCCCAGACCCAGATCATATCATTTATCATGTGGAATTGCCTGCAACTGTTAAGTACCTTGGGACTATTTTTGAGTGCCAATATCCCCACACTCACCTTTTGAATGGTGAACAGATGACATATGTACAGAGGTATCATGATGTCCATCACTCTGTGAGTCCCCCACATATGGTGGCCCTTCTTCCTTCCTTTCGTGTAATCTTGGAGGACGGTTGGACCTCCAGTTCTCACTGTTTAAACTCAGTGTGCTAGATAGAATTCAGAAACATGTTGCTTGTTATTACCCTTCATAAAATATTACCATCCTTTCAGACAAATGGCTCAGAGGACATCTGGCTATTTTCTGAGTTGTGGTGCTGTAGCAAAGCAATGGGTATTTGAAACATGGCCCAAGGCATTCAAGAGCAGTGGATAAGTGGAAACCACAGTGGGGTCAAGTGGCTACAAGAGAGGAAGGGGCCAAATATCTTCCTTACTTCTCTTTGGATATATAAGTTGATTTGAAAAGTGCTTTCATTCAGAAATGCCTTGTTAAATGAATGTGAGGTTTTAACTAGTTAATTAGACAATGAATCTGGAGAGCTGCTCTGAATTACCACTTTGGAAACAACAGAAAATAAAAATCTCAGTTCAATGAACCTTATACTTATGAACCTTATACCTTAAACATTGTTGACTCTGACTGTTTCATTCTAGATCAGGGGACTGAAGCCCAGAGAGATCACAAAAATTCAGATTTGGAAATAGTGATTTAGGCATCAATTCAGATTTTCTTGATTCTTAATATTCCTTCTGACATGGGTGAAGATCCTGGGGCCAGCTTTGTAATGTCCTTAAGAGTGACTGTTCCTGTGATTGATAATGGGTTGGCCAGACTTACTTCCCTCTGGTTGTTGAGTTAAGAATGGGGGCAGAGCACCCCAAAGTCCTCTCCAAGGAAATGATGGCGAGAGAGAGGCAGCACCCGCCCAGGCCCTTCTAGCTCATCTTTGTGGTTTGCTCTGGCTCTGAGCCGCCTTGTTCCATTCCAATGTATAAGCCTTTAGATTGGGCTTTTCATGAAGAGGCACAGGCAGGAAAGTTGCATGGTGAGTATTGTTGTATGAGACCAAAGCTATAACTATGGAATATGTTTGATGTAGAAGTTGCCACAATCTAGGCTGATGTTTTCATTGTCAAAAGACAAGAACAAATATCCCTGGATTCTCCTGTTGTCCACTTGCTTTCTTATCTTTTTTAAATAGTCCCATGAAAGGCCACCTTCTTCCCCTTCCTGTGGGAACTTCCCAATGACTTCAGGTGGGAGCCTTCCCTGATGTCCCTCACCCACCAAGTGGAAGCAATGTCTTACTCTCTCACCTTCTGTCCATGTTCTATCAGTGTTGCTCATTGGGACAACACTGTCATTTTTTATTTTGCCCAATAGGTGACTGTGTCTGTGCTCCCTTTTTCATTGTAGAGGATGAACATTTCAAGGGTGTGGCTTTGGCTGATTATACCTTGAGTCTCCCGTGCTCCAGGACGTTCACTCAGCAGTGGCTGAAGAAGTGTATCTGGAAAGCATTTAGTCATAAAGTATTGTTGGATGGCCCCAAATAAAGTGATGGACTGCACTGACCCATGAAATCTGAGCATACAGCCTTCACTCCATGGTGGTAAGGATGATGCATGCATTGGAGCCTTTACTTTTTTTTTTTCTTTATTTTTTATTGTTGGGGATTCATTGAGGGTACAATAAACCAGGTTACACTGATTGCATTTTTTAGGTTAAGTCCCTCTTACAGTCGTGTCTTGCGCCCAAAAGGTGTGGCACACACCAAAGCTCCACTCCCCTCCCTCCTTCCCTCTCTTTGCTCTTCCTTTATGATTTCATTTCATTTCTTTTTTTTTTTTTTTTTAAGCAGGAACTCAACTTTATTGCATCAAGCAGCCACTTATATAGAGCGTGGGGAAGGGGTGGGAAAAGAAGGCAGGGGATGAGGTGCGTGACAGGGTTGGGCCAATGGCATGGTACCACGTTGGCTGTATCTAGGTAGAGGCAGTTTCAGACCAGGCCTTGCTGAGTCATTGCTATGCAGAAGTAGCTCGATGGATCTACTTCTAGTCAGGCTCGGGAAGTTACACTAGGCCTCAGGCACATGGCAGGGCCCAACAATTCCCTCTTTTGTTTTTTGTATGGCGGAAAAACATAGCCCCTGTCTTAGGTTGCCTGCTCTTGCAGTTTCAGTCTTACCCGTCATGGGGATACAAACATCAATGGTT
>CAUYPK010003484.1:0-52601 GCA_963574355.1 Loris lydekkerianus
GCTGGGACTACAGGTGCCCGCCACAACACCTGGCTATTTTTTGGTTGCAGCTGTCATTGTAGTTTGGGGGTTCAGGTCGGATTCAAACTGCCAGCTCAGGTGTATGTGGCTGGCGCCTTAGCTGCTTGAACCAAAGGCACCAAGCCCTCATTGTGAAATCTTGATTTTCTACAGAATGTTTTCAGTATTTTATCCAGCACCTTTAATTGTTCTTAGCAGAAGAGCTGAATCTCATAGCCTGGACCACTGTTGTCAAAAATGAGAAAACTCTTCTTTTTCTTTTATTTTTTGTTTTGTTGTTGGTCTTGTCTTCCCCTAAGATTTTCCCATGCATTTGCTATTTCATATATAATCACTTGGGAAGAATCTGTCCTTAAATCTTGGATGAGAAATATAATAGTAGACCATGGCATTGACTTTTAAGATATCAAAATTATATTAGTTATATGTTGTTCCCTAATAAATTGCTCTAAAGCTAAGCAGCTTAAAACACCCCACGTTCATTATCTCATAGTTTTCATGGGTCAGGAAGCTAAGCCAGCTTAGCTTGTTCTTGACTTCAGTTTCTCATTAGGCTGCAATCGAGGTGTTGATTCAGGGTCTACAGACTCATCTGAAGGCTTACTTGGGGAATGACCGTCTTCTCAGTTCTTTAATTGGTTTTTAGCAACATGTAGCTTCAGTAGGATACTGGAATGAGAGCCTGAGTTCCTTTCGGCATCCACCTTTCCAAAATGGCAGCTCCCAATAGCTCCAATGAATAGGGAGCTATTCATATGCAAAAATTTTAAAAGGCAATATAGAGAGTTTGCTAGCAAGATGATAGTCACAGTCTCATAATCTAATCTTGGGAATAGCATCTCATCATTTTTACCATACTCCCTTGGTTGTAAGCAAGTCGCTAGGTTCAACCCACACTCAGGGAGAGGAAGTCACACAAAGGCATGAATGTCAGGAATTGGAGATCTTTAAGAGTTATTTCAGAAGGCTGACAACACCATGAAGATGATGTCTGAATTTCCATCTCCATGTTGGCCTTCAAAAGCTACACACCTATTTCAGCACCTTGGCAGGGACAGAATAGCAAAATTCTTACCGCATAATCATGTGTGAAATACTTCAGCCCTCAAAGCACATTGGTTTAGTTACTTCTTCAGTAGGTTCATCAAATAAACCACTTTTTCTGCAGGCAACTAACTCCCATTTGTTAGAAAGTCCTGCTGTGTTGGGATTGTCATCTGCAGAGTACTGTATCTCCTTTTTGTTCAAGTAGGGCCTTTGAACGTGCAAGAGCAGCTTTGCTATCCTATTTGAGAAACTTGGAGAAATACAGTTTCCAACTTTCCTATATGTTATGACTTTGATTTTGGCAGAAGAAGAATGATCAAAGTGTGACCCAACCATTTTCCGAGTGAGGGCCAGCAATTTTTTTTTTTTTCTTTTTTTGAGACAGTTTCACTCAGTTGCCCTACATAGAATGCTGTGGCATTGTTACAGCTCACAGCAACTTCAAACTCTTGGGCTGAAGTGATCTTCTTGCCTCAGCCTCCAAAGTGGCTGGGACTACAGGCACCCACCACCATACCCAACTAGTTGTCTATTTTTAGTAAGACGGGGTCTTGCTTTTGCTAAGACTGGTCTCCAATTCCTGAGCTCAAGCAATCCAGCTTCCTTAGCCACCCAAAGTGCTGAGATTACAGGTGTGAGGCACCACACCAGACTGATGGGCCAGCAATTCTTTTATCTGATATTGCTCTCTCATTATTTCTGGACACACAACTGAAGATGTGTGTCCAGAAATATCATATCATGCCTGTAATTTCTAATTCACTCATAGCCTTTGCTGTTTTTCTTCCATTATCAATGACAACTGATTTTTCCATTCTACATGCTTTCCACAAATCATATTCACTGTTGTTAACTGTGTGTAAGACCCAGAAATATTTCAGCAATGGAGTATAAATGTAGTTAAATTTGTCATAAATAAAGTAAAAAGACACTTTATTGTTTCTTCATGTCCAAATGTTTTATGTATAAGACACAGTAGTACATATGATAATTTTGTGCACAGTTTAACATGGTCCAGAATAATTTTTCAAAATGTGTTTTTGAAATAACTTTTAAGAATCATAGCTTGGACAAATTCTAAAAATCTTTCATCTTCCACTTCCAAAAATGGTTGACAGTACTTCACAGTCAATTCGACAGCTTTGATTTAAGATTTTAGCTTCAATGAACTCAGACTATAAAGAATTATCTTCTTAAAATATTCTCATAAAATCTGTTGTTTTGAAGTTTGATTAGTGAGAACAAAATGTGTTTGGGATACCTCATTTCCAACACTTTTCTTTCTTTTTCATGCTTTTTGCATGTATTATTACATCTAGATCAAAGATGATTTATTATAGAAGTTGTTACACATGGTTTTAGAGGGTTTTTTCGCTACCTCAAGGAATTTAAGTAAGCAAAATTGCAGATCTTTTTAAAATTCACCTTCACAAATGTAATTTGCAGATAACACTTTTTCTTAAAAAATGCATGGCCCGGAGGCTTTACCTCTTTCATGTTTACATGGATGGAGCTGGAACATATTCTTCTTAGCAAAGTATCCCAGGAATGGAAGAAAAAGTATCCAAAGTACTCAGCCCTACTATGAAGCTAAATTATAGCTTTGACATGAAGGCTATAACCCAACTATACCACAAGACTATGGGGAAAGAAGCAAGGAAGGGGAAGGGAGGGGGGAGGTTTGGGTGGAGGAAGGGTAAATGGGTGGGGCCACATCTATGTTGCATCTTAGAATGGGTACAGGTGATTGCACTAATGTACACAGCTATGATTTAACAATAAAAAAAAAAGAAAGAAAAACAGACATAAAAAAATGCATGGCCTAAATGTAATTGCACAGCTTAAAAAAATGGAAGGTTATTATTAAAGATTATTTTCTTTAATAAATATGAATGCTAGAATACCAAACAATTCTACAAAGAAGATTGCCTAGCACAAAAATGATCTCTGGACTTACAGCTAATCTAATCTTTGCTGTTCTGCCTCATGTTATTATTTACATTTTTATAACCGCTTGTCAGTTCCCAAAGCAGAAAATATTCTTCCTAAAGTTATTTAACATAAGCACTTGTAATCTTTATACCAATACTTAGCTTCGTCTATTTCCTGAATTGTATAATTAGGCCAACATTCTCAAGAATTGTTTTGGGGCGTCAAAGGCCTGTTGTGGGTAGACGGACTGACCCCTCAAGACTGAGCACCTGTTTATCCAGCAGCCAGAAGTGTTGATGGCTGACAACTTTCAGCTGAGTCCTCCTTCCAGAAGGAAAGGGAGTTGCCTCACCCTAAGTCACAGCCCCTTCCTGGGTCAGTTCACATTCAATGATTGTTGTGTTCAAGCAAAACAAGCAGGAAACCATGAGCCTGAGGTTGTTATCCATACTGTGGGTCCTTATCTAATAAACTGCAACCTGATTTAGTAATATCCTTTTTGTAACAAATAGTTTGGCTTTAGCCAATCACAAACAGCCAAGCTTCAACAAATAGCATGCATCTAACTGATTACACTATGTCCAAATAAAGCAAATAACTAGCTGTAGCTAATCAGACAATTTCTCTACTTTGCCTTCCAGCTATAAAAGCTTGCTTGGTTCCCGTAGCACAGTGGTTAAGGCGCCAGTCACATACACTGAGGGTGGCAAGTTTGAACCCGGCCAGGGCCACCTAGACAACAATGACAGCTGCAACAAAAAAATAGCTGGGTGTTGTGGTGGGCGCCTATAGTCCCAGCTAGTTGGGAGGCTGAGGCAAGAGAATTACTTAAGCCCAAGAGTTTGAGGTTGCTGTGAGCTGTGACACCACAGCACTCTACTAAGGGTGACATGGTGAGACTCTGTCTCAAAAAATAAATAAATAAATAAATAAATAAAAATAAAAGCTTGCTGCTCACCCTGGATAGAACTCTCCGAAGATCTGGCTCTGAGTGTTACCTTATTCATGAGCTATTCTTTGCTCAAATAAACTCTGTTAAATTTAATTTGTCGGAAGTTATTTTGTGAGCAGGTCAATGTGTGGTATAAAGGATCAGTTTCCCTGCCCCAATTCAGGACACCTCCTGAAAGCCATCTGCTCCAGAGTTCCCTGTAGGATGGATTGAGGCCTTTGTTATGATGGCATAGTAGTTCAACTTCTTCCACTCTCTAATCCTGCTTCCACTCTCTAATCCTGCTTCCCTTGCTCCCCTACAAATGTGACTCCTGACAGCTCCCCAGCTGTTTCAGAGTCAGTTTCTTGAAGATATCACCTGCAGCCTACAGGCTTTCATAATACATCATTATTTATTCCAGTCTCTTACTCTTGTAATTACATAATTGTACACACACACTTATACTTCAAATGACTCAAAGTTTTCACCTTGAAAACACACACACACACACACACACATGACTTTTCCTCCAAGTTCCATTAGAATGGTTAAATTTGAAAGATATTAACTATTAAGATATTAATATTAGATAGAAACAACATGACCTACTCATCTCACTAATGTTATTGCACCAGTTAGATACAATGGTAACCCAATCTACCATGTATGCAATGAATCCACACAAGTTCAGGGATTTCAGAAATGACCTTTACATTGGCATTCAGTGTTTCAGCCTTCCAAAGATGGAAGTGAGACCAAAGTCAAACAGAAAAAATTTGAACAGGCTTAGCGCTTGTAGCTCAGGGGCTAGGGCACCAGCCACATACACTGGAGCTGGCAGGTTCAAATCCAGCCCGGGTCTGCCAAACAACAATGACAACTACAACCAAAAAAAAAAAAAAAAAATTGCCAGACATAGTGGCAGGTGCCCATAGTCCCAGCTACTTGGGAGTCTGAGGCAAGAGAATCGCTTAAGCCCAAAAGTTCGAGGTTGCTGTGAACTGTGACACCACAGCACTCTACCAAGGGTGACATAGTGAGACTCTGTCTCAAAAAAGAAAAGAAAAGAAAAAAAGAAAAATTTGAACAAATACTGAGGCTGAAACCGAATTTTAATGCAACTCAGATATGCACATATTAATGTGTATGTGTTTAGATAAACACAAAGAATGGCAAGAATTTTGGTTTCTAGGGCTGCTGTAACAAAGTACCACGGACTGAGTGGCTTAAAACAACACAAATTTATTCTTTGACAGTTGTGGAATCCAGAAGTTGGAAATCAAGGTCTCAGCAAGGCCGTACTTCCTCTGAAGACCCCGCCATGTTCCAGCCTCTGCAATGATTTTCAAATGATGGGTGGTGAAAGGATTTTAGGCGTGCCACAAAAAATTTTTAAAGATCATTAATTAAATTATTTTCAAAAGAGGTTCAAAGCACAGTAAGTATATTCTTTTGTTTACTTTTTTTTTTAGAGACAGAGTCTCACTTTGTCACCCTTTGTAGAGTGCTCTGGCGTCACAGCTCACAGCAACCTCCAGCTCTTGGGCTTAGGCGATTCTCTTGCCTCAGCCTCCCAAGTAGCTGGGACTACGGGCAACCACCACAATGCCTGGCAATGCCCAGACCTTTTTTTTTTCTTGCAGTTTGTCTGGGGCTGGGTTTGAACCCACCACCCTTGGTATATGGGGCTGGTGCCCTACTCAATGAGCCAGAGGTGCTGCCCTGTTTATTTATTTTTTTATCAACATAATTTAAGTGTGCTGCAGAAGTTTAGATATAGGTTCAAGTGTGCTGTGAGATTAAAAAAAAAAAAAAGTTTGAAAAACACTGCTCTAGTGGTTGCCAGAAATCCTTGGTATTTGTTGGCTTGTAGGTACGTTGTGTGAATCTCTGCCTCCATCATCACACGACCTTCATTCCAATGTGTCGTCTTGTATCTTCAAATCTTTCTCTCCTATAATATTACCAGACATTGGATTTAGGGCCTACCCTAATCCAGTATGACTTCTATGAAGACCCCCAGATAAGGTCACATTCATTGGGACTAGGATTTAGGATTTCAACATATATTGGGGAAGGGGTACAATTTAATCCAAGATAGATATGACTTGTGATTTGGGGAGGAGAGGATCTGGAGAGTGGGCAGGAAGAAAAAGGTCAATAAAAGTAAGCAAAGAAAGAAGAAAGATGGGGGAAAATGCAGTAAAGATATCTCCATAAGTATGCATTGCCCTGTTTATATAAATTCTGTGCATATGTATGAAGAAATTAGAATAAAGAGCTAGCTAATTGATAGGAATAACATCAAATAATCCTTCCATGTGGCTACTGTGTGCCAGATACTGTTTTCAGTACTTTATTTACATTAACTTCTTTCATTCATATGTCTCAATCCTGTAATATGGGTACTATTGTTATTGTATCCCTTTTACTAATTATCAAACTGAGGCCCAGAGAGACAAAGCTAGCAAAGTGGCCAATCCAGGATTCAAACCTAGGCGTTATGGCTACGGAATCTGTGCTCTTAATCACCTTTCTTTTTCTTTTGTTTTTTTTTTTTTTATAGAGACAGAGTTTCACTTTATGGCCCTCAGTAGAGTGCCATGGCATCACACAGCTCACAGCAACCTCCAACTCCTGGGCTTAAGTGATTCTTTTGCCTCAACCTCCTGAGTAGCTGGGACTACAGGCACCTGCCACAACACCCAGCTATTTTTTTGTTGCAGTTTGGCCAGGTCTGGGTTTGAACCCGCCACCCTCAGTATATGGGGCCGGCACGTTACCAACCGAGCCACAGGTGCCGCCCTCTTAATCACCTTTCTATGTGTATGTAATATAATTCTGATCCTCGAAAACAAAAATGTGTGTGCAAATGCTAGGTTATTTTAGGAGACATAAAATTTTCTGATTAGCCTGTATTGAGTCATCTGTTCAGACCAAGTTTTCTGGAGGGAAGGAGGAAGAGCGTTAGTGCTAGAACATTCTTCTCAGAGTCCCACAGAGTGAGCTTCTCACAGGAAAGGGAGCATCTGTTACCAGAGGTAGAGAAAGCGGATGGCAGTCCAAGGGCTGGCAAAAATATACCCACTCCAGTTTCCTTGAACTTCAGGGTAATCTTCCCCAACTTTATGCTTAAATGTAAACAGCAAAGCATTTGAAAGCCCTTCACTCATCAAATGAACAGAAGACATGGCCCAAGGTGAAAAGAAAGGCTACAGGGAAGCCCTCCCACCATGGCCCTTGTTCAGAAAAGAGCTAATAATAATGGGAATGAGATTTGTTGTTTCCCCTCCTCCCCACCAGCCCTGATAAAAATAATGCCCCTTGTCTTCAATTCCTACAAGTCCATTAGGGGCAAGGTGTCATTCTGGGTTATTTAACAGTACAACAAGCATATCTGTTGCATCATCTGGATCATCTGGTGATTTTATGTTCTGCCAGTCTGAGGATTATCCCAACTATAGAGATTTTGTAGTGCCCTAGGATTATCTTGGGTTTGATGTTGATCTTCTACTTCAGGATTCTTTGGTGGTACTGTAGGATTATCTTTAGAGACCTTACAAAGGAGGATTCTCTGCTACTTTGATGTTCCTCATGACTCTGCCACCTCCTCTTTTGCAGTAGTAACACGTGGGTTTGGTATCAAGACCTAGTTCAAGGTAGGTTGAGGTATCTTCCTGTCTACCAGCTTCTGTTTCAGGAACTTGAGGATAGCCTCCCAAACATCAGGAAGTTACTACTGTCCATTAGAGTGCTGTTCCAAGAGATAATAAAAACGGTGGTAACCAGTCTCTGGAGTTGATGAGAATAGAGGTGCCTGGGTATAAGGGGTATGAGAATTAAGACATAGAGTAGTACAGACTGACTACAATGGCAGTACAGGTTGAGTATCCCTCATCCAAAATGCTTGGGATAAGTGTTTTAGATTTCAGAGTTTTTGGTTTGTTTTGATTTTGGAATATACATAATGAGAGATCTTGAGGATAGGACCCATGTTTGAACATGAAATTCATTTATGTTTTATAAACACCTTATCTACATAGCCCAAAGATAATTTTATTTTATTTTATATTATTTTATTTTTGAGACAGAGTCTCAAGCTGTCGCCCTGGGTAGAGTGCTGTGACATCACAGCTCACAGCAACCTCCAACTCCTGGGCTCAAGCGATTCTCCTGCCTCTGCTTCCCAAGCAGCTGGGATTACAGGCGTCCACCCCACGCCTGGCTATTTTTTGTTGTAGCCGTCATTGTTGTTTGGGGGGTCCAGGCTGATTCGAACCCGCCAGCTCAAATGTATGTGTCTGGCACCTTAGCAGCTTGAGCCACAGGTGCCGAGTCTCAAAGATAATTTTATACAATATTTTTAATAATGTGAAAGAAAATTTTAATTGCGTTTTGACTGCAACCCTTCCATAGGGTCGGGTGTGGAAATTTTTACCTGTGGCATCATGTCAGTACTCAAAAAGTTCTGGGTTTCAGAGCAGTTCAGATTCTGAATTTTTGGATTAGGGATGCTCGACCTGGATTTGTGTGCCACTGTCTGATTGGAATAATAGATCTTGAAGCTTGGGGGTTTGGAGGAATTGCAGTCTTAGGTGCTGAGAGATTTGGAGCCCTGTATATCAGAGAATAATGGAAACAGTGATTCCCCATAACTTGATGGGATCGGAGACCTCACACTTTAGGAACTAATGGGAATTATGATCTCTTATCCCAGAGGCTTAAGCAAGTTCTAGCCTAACCCACAAGCCATTTGTTATTCACCTATCCTTCCATTCACTCAGCCCCTGATCTGAGCCACATCTATGTTGGATGATATTGAGGACACAGAGATGACTCAGACCTAGACCATGCCCTCAATGAATTCCCAAAGACAGACCTAGGCATGGAAAATCACAATGAAATCAGGTCCAGGACAAGGAGACAGCATGGTGATGCTGTCCTGACCTGTCTACAGGGCATCCAGGGTGAATGTGGAGTGATAGTAATTCTACTTCCCAAGTTAAAGTGCAGGGTTCAAAAAAGGCTCCTTCATAGTCACATGTAAAATGTGTGTGCATGACAAATCTAAACACTCCCAATGTCAACTCCTTATAGCAGCACCTTTTCCCAGAGGCAGCACACTCTCAAAGAAGGAACAAGGGAGGCTGGGGTTCCAATCACTGACTCTTGACACTCACTTCATGAGCTTGGGCAACTTACTCTGTAGAAACTTTTTCCTCTTCTTTACAACTAGAATGATGACAATTTCTAACAATAAACAAATAGTCCCAGGACTGGCTCCAGGCAGTCACTCAATCAAGGGTATGTGTTTTCATTATCGTTATCCCTGTTACTAGTAATTATCAATAAATTTAAAAAGACTTAGAAGTATTTATCAAATACCTGGGTTCAGAGCTTTAAAAGCATCTGATAAAATCACTAAAACCCAAACCCAAACTAGTACATTTGTATATGCAAAAGTATTAGTATACATAAATATATCACCCAATCTCTCAGCCAACCGAATAAATTACAGATAACAAATGAACACAATAGACTAGTAGTACACAGCTGAGAAAATGAATGAGGTACCTCTATAAATATAGATATGGGAGGACTTGGGGGGTGGATGCAGTGTTAAAAAAAGCAAGATTCAGAATAGTATTATCTGGAGACAAAAAGGGGGGGTGATATATGTGCACAGATGTATAGAATTCCTCTGGATAGGTACATAATTGGTTAAGTTTAAGCTATTCCCCAGGAGAAGTGGGTGGCCAGGGGACAGGGTGAGAAGGAGACCTATTTTTAACTGTTGAAGCTCCAGGACCATAAACCCACCACTGCCTGAGCGTCATCCCTAAATGTCCCCTGACTCCTAATGTCCACTAAGTTCTAAGCAACCCACAGCATCTTCTGTCTGCTAGTCCTCCTCTTCCTCCTGGTTCTCCATTGGGAACAATTCCTGTCTCCTCAGTTCCTGGGCTGGACTCCAGGGAGTTATATTCTCCTCACCTCTTTCCTCCCCTTCTCCCCTCCACAGCCCAGCGATTCTCATCCCTGGCTCCTCACATTCTCCGTGCCTTCCCCACCATGGTCCTAGCACCCTCTCTCCTGTCTTGATGCCAGAAGGGTCTGACATTCAGACCTGACCCTGTCCCTCCCTCTTGCTCACATCCCTCATGGCTCCTTGTCACTCTCAGAAGACTAAGTTCCCAGCCTGGCCTCCAACTTGCTGAGAACCTGGCCGTGCCCACTCACCCCAGCACATCTCCTATGCTCCTGGGTTCCCGCCCTCCAAGGCTCTAGACTTGACTGCTTTGATGTCCTTCCAGTATTGCCTTGGTTTCCTGCCTTTGGGCCTCACTTCTGCTGTGCCCTCTGCCTGGAACACCCTTACTGATGCCTTCTCTCAAGAATTCACATCTAACTTCTCCTGGTTCTGGAGGTCATGCCAGAATCACAGTTTCTCTGGGGGTCCTTTCTGATGTCCCCTACTGCAAGGATTCCTTCACCCCTGGGCTCTCACAGCCTCTGGTCTCTCCCTCTGTCATACCCCAATCACCCTGTTTTGGGACTGTCTGCAGCTGGGTCTGTCTCTTCCATCGGACTGGGAGCTCCATCTGCAAGGGCAGACGTGGGTCTAATTCACCTTTGAGTCCCCAGTGGGGGAGCGTGGGGGTGGAGAGACCAAAGCGGAGGGAGGGGAGAGAGGGTGGGAGAACAGAAAGGGAAAGAGAGAAGGGCAGACCCTGACGGGGGAGACGCAAGGAGAAAGAGGAGAGAGGGGAGGAGAAAGCCAGAGAGAGGAGGGATGGAGACACAGAGGCAGGGAGGGCGGGAGGAAAAACAGAATAAAAGGAAACACGCAGAAGACCCACAGACAGCGGAAGGAATAGAGATGCAGAGGCAGGGATAGAGAAAGACAGAAGGACAGACATCGAGAGGGAAGGGAGGACAGAAAGAGACAAGAGAGGGAGCAAATCTAACTCGGAATGACACCGGCTGAGAGAAAAAAGGCAGCAGCAACGGGGGTGGGGGGAGGCGACGGCGAGCACGCTCGGAGCTGGAAGGACCGAGGCAGGCAGAAGAGGGAGGGGGCAGAGAGAGGGGAAGGGAGGCGAGGTGGAGGGGACCTAGGGAAAGCGAGGAAAAGCGGGCACTGGCCGAGGGAGGAGGGAGAGAGAAGTGGGAGCGCCGGCAGCCCCGCCGCCTCCCCGGCCTCTCTTTTGTCCCTTCCCTCCGCTCTGCGTCATGCTCCCCTGGCCCGGCCTCCCCCTCCCCGCTCCCTCCCCCGCCGCCCCGCTGCTCCTCCCCGGGGCTGGATGGAATTTTTTCCCCTGGATCGGGGCCAGCTCCAGGGCAGGGGGGAAGCCAGGCCGGACTGGGCAGGGCGGTGGGGAGGGGCCGGGGCGGGGGCCCCCTGGGGAGGGGGCTGGTCAGACGGCCGCTGGGCTGCGGGGTCCGGGGAGGGGGAGCCCGGGACTTCAGAGCCGGGGAGGAGGCGCCGGCCGAAGGGAGCTGGGGAGACTGGAAGGAGGCTGGCGGGGACGGCAAGAGGAAGGGGAGAGGCCGCTGTGCAGCGGAGGCGGGGAGAGGATGGAGAGGACTCGGCGGCGGTGGGGCTCGGCCGCGGGCCTGGGGCCGGCCGAGGTGACCCCTTACCTCCGACGCGGGAGCCGGGAGCCGTGAGTCTGCGAAAAGGGCGGAGGATGGGGCCTGGGGCCGGGACTCTAGGGTCCCTGAGTGAGGAGGCGGGGGCCGGGATTTCTGGGTTCTTGGAGGAGGAGGAGGGCGCTGGGAGCCCAGGCCCCTGAATCATTGAAGGAAGGGGTTGGGACCAGGATTCCGAGGTCCGGAAGCTGGAGAAAGCTGGGAACACGTCCTGGATTCTAGAGGGAGGACAGAGATGGGGGCTGGGGCAAGTAGCATTGGCGGGTGGAGGAGACCAGGGGCGAGATGCCCGAGATCTCCTGGGAGGTGGAGGACGACGGTCTGGCTTTGGCCGTCCTGGCATCGGAAGGGTTAACGTCTGGCTGGAGGGGCGGAGGAGGGGCAGGGATGGGGCTGCGGGGCTTTGAGGGGTCAAGGGTGAGCCGTGCCAGTGGGAGGGGGCTGAGGAGGAGGGGGGAGGTTGTCTGGGCTGCCAGACAGGCCAGGGTCAGCGGCGGGGGCAGGGGATGTCTGGCTGAGGAGAGGCCCAGCATCCAGGCTCCCTAGGCGACCCGGGATTCCAGCTCCCTCCTCTCTCAGACCTGGAGTCCACCGCCTCTCAGTTACCCAAATCCAGACCCCTGGCCCCTTTTCCCCCGGATTCAGGAGTCTGGGCCCTTAGCCGCTTCTCTCAGATCAGAGTCCACACTCGAGCCTCCACCCCTTTCAAAACCCCAGAGTTCAGAACCCCAGCCCCACCTCTCCAGGAGCAGGAGCACAAACCCCTCGTCCACTAGAACCCAAGAGCCCAGGCCCCCGCCTCCCTTCAAAGCCTGGATTCCGGAGACCCTCAGACCCCTCCTCTCCCAGAACCCAGGAGTCCCCACCTCCTTTTAAGCCCCAGCTGGAGTCCAGCCCTCCAGGGGTTAAGGGGGCGGGGCCATCTGGTTACCATGGTGCCAGACTGTTTGGGTCTGCTCTCTGACCCTTGGGGGCTCCCCAGGGTCCGCGGAGAGGGGGAAGGGGACCTAGGTCTGGGGGAAGTCCAGAGCCTACCCCATCCCTAAAGCCAGACTATGGGCCCAGGGCGATAGCGTTTCCGCCAACGCCTTGTCCAGTGACCTTGAACAAGTCCTGACCCGTTTTCTCTTCGCCTCAGTTTCTCCTAGGAAGAATTGGTTGGGGGTTGGGGGAGATGCTCAGGTCCCAGCAATCTTAAGATTCTCAGCTTCCCCTCTCCCCTCACCCCCCTCGTCAGGCCCCAGGCAGCCCCGGGGCATGCCGGGAACCCGGGCCTGGGCTCCGGGCCAGGTGGGGGGGGCAGCCTCCTCCCTTCCCCTTCCTCCCCACCTTGGCCTGACTCTCGCCCCCGCCAGAGGGTCTGGGAGGTTGGAAAGGAGGAAAGGGGGAAGAGAGATGGGACCGCAGACCAGTCTCTGGGCCCTGCCTCCCCCTTTTCCTTCTCCGCCCTCTTCCCGCCTCTCCTCCCCCTCCTCAGCAGGTCGCTACCCCAGCCCTGGGCCCCTTCTCCAACCACCCCCACCCCACCCCCAGCTCCAGACCTGGCTCTCTGAGCTGCGAGGGGGAGGGAGAGAGGGAAGGAGAGAAGGGGGAGGGGAGGGAAGAGAGAGACTTGGGAGGGAGAGAAAGGAGAGAGACCAAGGCAGAGGGTGAGAAGGAGCCGTAGAGATGGAGAGAAGGGGAGGGGAGGAAGGAGAGAAAGTGACGCGAAACCCCGAAAAAAAGCGAGAGGAAAAGGGTGAGAGAAAGAGGAGAGGGAGACAGAGTCTGGGAGAGGGTCGGAGAGAATGAGAGAGACAAAGAGAGAAGAGGAAAAGAAGGGGAGCACGAAAAGCAGGAGATGCATAGAAAGGAGGGAGGTAAGGAGGAACGGGGAGGAGGAGAGGGAGAGAGCATCGGTGCAGGGCCAGGGAGCGCTACAGATGCTGGAGGAGGCTGGGACACAGGTGAGAGGGCAACTGAGAGAGAGAGAGACAAGGGGAAATAGGGGCAAGGGTAGCACAGGCTGCAGGACATTGTGAGGAAGTGGGAGGGTGAGAGCAAGAGAACTGGACAGGGGAGAGCCCAGGTGGGGAGGGTGGGTGGCGGCTGGCCCCTCCCACTTACAGGCTGGCTTTGGCTAGTATCCTCCCCTCTCTGGGACTGGGCCTCCTCAACTGCCTCACCTGCAAAATGGGGATGCAAAGAGTATCACTCTGTACACCTAGAGGTGTCAGAGAGAAGACTGGTGCTGGAGGTAGGGTGCAATGTCAGTGCCCAGAGGTCATAGCTGTCATCCTTACAAATGACAAGAGGCCAAAAGAAGGAAGGAGAGAGGGGGAAAAGTACCCAGAGAGGCTTTGAAGGTTTCATGTCCCCTGCCAGCCCCCTAGCCCTGGGCTTGGCACCTCTGCAGCCTGACAGGAAGGTAGTAGGGAGCAAGGTGCCCAATGGGCTGGAATTTCAAAACAGATGTTCTCTCTGACCTGCACCCGGGAAGCCAGGTCTCCTAACAGGCTATTTCTGATGATCTGGGAGGTTAAAAAGAAGGGAAGAGGGAGGCCTGCTTGGCTGGACTCCCAGGTGCAAGGGAGGAGGGGCTGGGGGCCTGGACTCCTAGGTCTGAGGGAGGAGAAAGGGGCTGGGGACCTGGATCCCTGGGTCTGAGGGAGGAGGGTGCCAGGGATCTGGACCCTTGGGTCTGAGAGAGGATGGGCTGGGGGCCTGAACTCTTGGGTTCCTTAGGGAGGATGGGCTGGGGGCCTGAAATCTCGGGTTCCTTAGGGAGGAGGGGGCCGGGGGCCTGGACTCCTGGGTCCTGGCACCCACCCGTAGAACCGACCTTGCGGGGCCTTCGCCACACACAAGCTCGTGTCTGTGGGTCCGTGTCGGGGGCTCATCATCGCGGCTGGGGCCTCCCCGGCCCTCTGCGCCCTCCCTGGCCCTCTCCACCCCATCTGTCTGTCTGCTCTGTCCACCCGCCGCGCCCCCCGGGCTGAGGTAGGAGGTTGTATAGTTGAGGAGGACACCCAAGGAGATCACTATACGGCCTCCTAGCTTTCCCCAGGCTGCGCCCTGCACAGGACGGGGGCCGGTGGGACCCCTAGCCCCACCGCTGCCCCAGAGACCCTGGGAGGAGGAGTTGAGCTGTCCATTATCCCCTCCCTGCTTTCCTTGAAGTTTCTCTTCCATCAAGAAATCTATTTTACTTCCTCTGTCTCTCCATCTCTGCTGTGTCTCCCTAGCTTCTGCATTTCTCTGCATGCTGGCCTCTGGGACCATGTCTCCATCTCTCTTACTCTGACTTCTTGCATCTCTGATTCTCCCCAAATCTCTTCTTATCTGTTTCTGGCTCTTTGGTCTTTCTGTCCTCTGGCATTTATAATGTCTCTATGCCTACCTCCATCTCTGGGCCCCATCTCAAAACCCACCACAGGGCCTGTTGGGGCCACCATGTACCATATTGCCAGCCTCTGGGTCCCTGAGACCCTTTAACCTGTGAGGACGTCCAGGGTCACAGGTGAGGTTCTTGGGAGCCTAGCGTCTGGCTCAACCACAAACCTGGGGTTTGCAGTCCCAATCCCTGACCCCTCACACCCTTCTCCAGAGCCTGACAGTTGACCACCAACCAAAACTTGACCTCTGGCTCCAGGCCACTGGCCCCTCCCCCACCTCAGGTGACCTCATAAAGGTCACCATCTTCTCTCTGGGCCTTGAGACCCTCTATGATGGCCCTATTTGCCTTGCCCAGAGCAGTCCCATTTGCCCTGCTGGCCCTTGCGGTCCTCAGGGCACCCACTTGGGCCTGTCTCATCTGCTTTACCACCCACACAGAACGCCTCCGCATCTGCCAGATGTTTGCTGGGATGGAGAGCCCTGAGCTCAAGAGATGCGAGGAGGCCTTTACAGACGCCTTCCAGGGCCTTGAAGACATTGAAATCAGTGAGGAGACTTTCCAACTATCCCAGGGTCCTCAAAGTCAGAGAGAAAGGCTCAGAGACACTGAAACAGGAAAGACCCAAGGAGACAGAGAGGAGTGGGAGCAGAGACTCAAATCGGGGAAGGCAGAGATTGGGGGGCAGAGAGAGGTGGAGTAAGAGGTGGGAGAGGGTAGAGATTGGGATGGAGAGACTCAGAGAGGGGAAGGTGAAGGTGGGGAGGTAGAGACTCAGAGAGGGGAAGAAGTCCATCAGGGACTTGGTATGGGGAGCTGACTCCTGCAGCCTCACCCCTTCCTACCCCCAGACTATGATGAGAGAAACCACCTGCATGATGCCTTCACCCAGATGACCCATTCCCTGCAGGAGCTGGCCACTGCCCAAGGTGAGTGGTGAGGGGTGGGACTCCCTTGGTACGTGTGGAGGAAGGAGACCCTGGTGGCCTGGGAGGGGTACTGCTAGGAGGCCTAGTGAGCTGGGTCACTAGTGGAGAGAAGCGACCCTGATTAGCAGCCATCAGGGAGGATACCCCCTCTAATGTGGACCACATGCCTGCACATATACTCCTCACAGTTAATGTGGTTCCCCATTTTTGAGGTGTGAGGCTGTGAGGGGGCAAACAGGTGAGGACAGTACAGGAGATCACTCAGGTGACAGCTGTGAAGAGAGACAGGGGTGTAGGTGGGATACATGTGTACCTCAAGGCTGGAAGGACATGCATGGCCAATGGGCAGCATTAGCAGCAGTCACACCAGGTCAGTACAGCCATGACTCCCCCAAAGGTGCCAGAAGCTGAAATTGTGGGGCATCTGGGGGCTGGGCAGAGGCCACACCAAGCTTTTTGTAAAAGGTCCCCAAGGTGGGGGATGTTCCCATCTATCAAGGGCCAAGGGTCCCTCATGGGGATCCTGAGGAGCTTGAAAGCTGGGTGGGTTGGGGCACAGGATTCCAGGAAATGCCCTTTCTCCTCACATAGGCTGTTATGTCACAGGAGGTGTTTTTTGTTTGTTTGTTTGTTTGTTTTTTGAGACAGAGCCTCAAGCTGTTTCCCTGGGTAGAGTGCCATGATATCACAGCTCACAGCAACCTCCAACTCCTGGGCTTAAGCGATTCTCTTGCCTCAGCCTCCCAAATAGCTGGGACTACAGGCGCCCACCACAATGCCTGGCTATTTGTGTGTGTGTGTGTGGTTGTAGTTGTCATTGTTGTTTGGCAGGCCCAGGCTGGATTCGAACTCGCCAGCTTTGGTGTATGTGGCTGGCGCCTTAGCTGCTTGAGCTACAGGCGCCAAGCCTGTCACAGGAGGTTTTGAAAAGACTAGGAAGAAGTCCAGTTCTGACAGGAGATGGCCTCTCTGGGGCTGCATGTGGGAAGGCCTTGGAGGGGAGAGAAGGACCTGGGGTGAGGGTCCAGGCCAGAAGGAAAGAGGCCTGAGGTGGGGGTGCTGGTGGGAAGGTGAAGAAGGGACAGTCTGAGAGGGGGCTGGAGGGACATTCTGAGTCAACTGGGCTGTTAGGGGAGGGAGGAAGGTTAGAAGGTAGTGCCCAAGACCTGGCTTCATGCCTACAGGGTCATGGTCATCCCTGAGATGAGGAGCCTGGGAGAAAGAGCTAGAGTGGGGACCGATTATGAGCTAGATTAGGACATAGGGACTGAGGGGTCTGGGCACATCCAGGAGACAGTTAGATACCTGGCCACAGCATACAGCTGAAAAGTCAGGGAGGCCCAAGACTCTGTCCTGGGGGCACTGGGGAGCCATGGGAGGGCTATGAGCAGGGGAGGGAGCTGTCAGCTCTGGGTGCAGAAGTAGCTTCTGGTGCTATGGAGGACAGGCCAGAGGGAGTCTGGAGGCCGGGAGAAGCTGGTGCAATATGTTCCATAGATATTTATTGAATGTGCCAGGAACAACACTAGGGACATAGCTGTGACCAAAACTGCAAACCGCTTGCCCTCAGGTTGCTCATACAGGGTGTGGGGGCAAAACAGACAATAAACAAAAGCAGTAAAATACTTCAGTATGGTGACCTATGCTGTGGAGGGGAAAGGAAATAGGACAATTTTAAATAGGTTGGTCCCATTGAGCAAAGACTTGGTCACAGTGATAGTGAGAGCCACACAGATAGTCTGGGGAAAGAGAGTGCTTCAGGCCACCAGAAAAGCCAGTGCAAAGGTCCTGGGGCCAGTAGGGTTAGAGTGGAGATGGGATCGAAGAAATAGCAAGGTTCTACCAGTCCCTATAGACCTGTGGTTCTCAAGCCCCAGTGTTATTCAGTCTCCGGGGAATCTGTTAAAATGAAGATTACTGGGCCCTGCCGTCTGTGTCTGACAAGTAGGTCTGAGGTAGGGCCAGAAAATTGACATTTCTATCAAGTTCTCAGATGGTGGCAGTGGTGCTAGTCCCCAAACACACTTTGAGAGTCTGTATTATAGGCCCTTGGAATGTTTGTCTTTTAGTCTTAAAATGAGGACGCTATTGAAGGATTTTATACATAGACAGGATCTGACTTAGGATTTAGTAAGATCCCTCTGGCAGCCATGTGGGGCCAGAGCAGAGACAGGTAGACCAGCGAGAAGCCGGTCGGTGGTGGCTTAGACCCATTGAGGTGGTTTGTGTGACCCATGGTGAGGTCTGAGCTGAGAGGCGCAGGGCATGAAGATTTGACTGTGTGTCTGCCAGACAGAGTTATTCACATTGATTATCCTCCTAAAAGATACCCTCATTTCTCTGTGAGGCAGGGTTTTATAACCCTGCTTTCCAGATGGGGAAGTTAGGCTCAGCTGGACAAGAAAGACAGGTAAGGGGGGTGGGAAGAATGAGGATGACTTTCAAATCTTTCCCAGATAGAAATTGGGAGAGATGTTGGGGTGACTCAGGGCTGCCTCTTGGCAGTCACAGGTGATGCTATCTGTGCATATCAACCATAGAATGGATGGTGAGGTAGATGAGGGTGGTACACCACATGCAACAATTAGGTGTGGAGGTTCTGGGTTCACAGGTCACTAGGGACCAGTTCCCTAATCTCTCCATTCCTCAGTTGCCCCATGTGTAGCTCAGAGATAATAATAGCAGCTCACTATGTGCTAGTTACTGTTCTAAGCACTAACAGTATCTCAGGCAGTCATTAAATGGTGCCATGAAATAGTTTGGGGTGAGGACATTCTTATGGAATAGGACATTCCTGCCCATCCTGCAAGGCAGACACAGCTATCGTTCTTATTTGTAAGTGAGGAAACTGAGGATCAGGAAGGTTAAGTCACTTGGTCAGGGTCACATAAGGAGGAGGGCTTGCGATTGATGCCTCAGATTTGAGACAGGTGCACTAGGAGGTGGAAGAACCAGGACTGAAGCCCAGATAACTCCAAGCTGAGTCAGAGCTCCTAACTATATGCAGTTCTTTTGGAAAGACTTAACATCCGCTCACTCCCCCTTGTGGTCCACTTGATATAACCCACACCTTTGGCCTATTTGGATACAGATTTATTATGTATTACTAGATATGTAAACCTACCCTGACGCCATGGCTTGCCTGGTATATCTCACACTCATCCTCCCCATGAGTCATTTGGTTTGGGGCCTGGATATGCCACAGATGAGTCCTCCAACATCCTGGCCTCTCATTTGAGCTCCCCACTCTGACCACATCCTCCTAAGCATCCTGCCATTTCAAGACCACATTCCTGCTCTGTGGTCCAGGGGAGACCTCTAAGGCCTTGACCCCTCATTTTGAACCCACTTCTTGGCTTCAGTGCTCCCTCTTTTCTGGCGTATGCCAGAAGATCATCGTTTCATCCATTCTCTTGCTAATATCCACAGTTCCCTTCCCTTTTTTATGGCTTCAAGTCACAGAGGAATCCTTCCCCTACTCCCTGCAATGGCGTAAACAAATGAGAAAGTTTATTTCTCCCATATCAAACACATCTTAAGGTAGGTACCTAAAACTAGTCTAGTATAGCAGCTTCAATTTTTAGGCCCCAAGCTGCTTCTAGCTTTCTAGTCTACCATCCTAGGCTAGAGCCCTTATCCTCACAGACCTGTATGGCTGCTAGAGCTCCAGCCATCAAAACCAAGTTTCAGGCAGTAAGATGGGGGTAAAGAGATCAATAAGATAGCACCACCTCCATTTTAAGGTGACTTCTTGTGACTTACCTCTGATACTTCCACTTTCATTTTAGTGGCTACAATGGGTCACATGATCATAACTAAATACAAGGAAGGCTGAGCAATGAAGTCTTTTAGCTGGGGGGCATGTTCCCAAATAAAATGTAGTGTCCTGTTACTGAAGAGAAAACAGAAGTATTTTGAGGCAACTGACAATTTCTGTTATCAGTTAGTTTCTAAGGGCAAACTAATAGAGGAATTATTTTATAACAAAGTACCATAGTGGCTTAAATGACAGAAATTTATTTTTTCACAGTTCTGGAGGCTACAAGTTTGAGATCAAGGTTTGGTGTCAGCGGGATTGGTTTCTTTACAGGCCCATCCCCTTGGCTTTTAAATGCCATCTTCTCCCTGTCTTTACAAGTCTTTCTTTACATGTCTGTGTCTTAATTTCCTTTTCTTATAAGGACACCAGTCACCCTGGTTTAGGGTCCACTCTAATGACTCAATTTTAATTTAATCATTCTTCAAGAACCCTACCTCCCAAGTACAGTCGCATTCTAAGGTACCAGAGATTAGGACTTCAACATATGAATTTAGGTGGGGACACGATTTAACCCGTAACAGCCTGCCATATTTCTGATTTCCAAAACCACAACAAAAATCAATCCAGCCATCTGCTTTCTCTATTTTCCCCACTGGAAAAGGCCACAAAACCTGATAGTTTGGAGGCCATTACAATGGTCAAAATCCAAATACCCACAAAGAGAACATCAAAAAGTGAAAGAGGAGTAGAGGCTGGAGACATGGAGAGGTGGCCAATGAATGTCCTGTGTAAATGGAGTGGCTGCTGCTAAGCTGTGGCTAATGCCTGCCTGATGGAAATGCCATCTCTGCATTGTAGCCCTTCTAGTTATTTTTCAAAGAGATCCCAAACATTTTAAACCAGTTGCCAACATGTGCTAGAAAAAGAAACCAGGGTGTATAAGGCCCTGAGGTGCTAGGAAATGTGTTTTTTTTTTTTATTTTTTTCATATTAAGGGAAATGAAAGGTGGGCATGAGGGATGGAACAGAGGAGGAGAAGTACACCTTGGTGAGATATTTGATCTTGTTCCTGCCTCCCCTCACCCCCCAACAAGATAAATGCAGACCATGCCAAGAAAGGTTTCCATGCTGGAGAGACTGGAGATGCAGAAGAGACCTGGGGACACATCCGCCTTCACAGTAGACAGAGTAGGAGACGAGGAGGACCGAGGACCTGGAAATAGGAGAGGCATAGCATTTGGAGGGGTTGGGGAAGGGGTGCAGACACCCCTTCAAGAGGGAGAAATGGGCGGGCTTCACAGATGAAAAGGATAGCAGTTCATCCTATCAAGCTAGGCCAGGCCTTAGGGGAAGGGCCTTTACTACAAAGATGCCCCTCTACCCTCCAGAGTCTTTTGAGGTTGCCTTTTCTGATGCTGCGGAGAAAATGAAGGAGATTATTGTACAGCTTACAGAAGGTAAAATGGACTCCTTGGTTCTTCTCTGGCCCCACCCTCAGAAACACACTCGATTAGGAAACCATAACCCCCCTTAGATCCACAACCTTGCCCTTTAGTTTCAAATCTTGGCCCAATCTCTGAGCTCCAGCCTTTCCTTGGTGGGTGACTTTTCCTGGCTCTGCTCCTTCCATGGAAGGTGATCTCTAGCCAGGACCCATCTTGGGATATTCCTGACCCAGACCACACCAGTATCTCCGTGGCTGGCCCTGGGCACTCTGTGAAATGTTTCCTCTCCAACTGGCCTCCCTTAGAGGGCTACTTCTACCTTGGCCACACTCCTTCTCCAGTGGGCCTCCTGATTTGGTCCAGGAACTCCCTGGAAGGTTCCCTGGGATCTAGCACCCTTCCTTCCTTGGTGGACTCCACCCAGACTAGCCCCTCCCTCCTTAAGGCTGGCAGCGGACCTGTGTATCCTCTCCCACACCCACTTAGATGGCCTGTGACTAACCTCTTAGCGGATGCCACAGGGCCACAGGTCTGGCCAGATCCCCAGGTGCGATACTGCAAACTTGGCCCCACCCCCTCAGAGGAATGCGTTGGACCCCGCAACATCCTTCAGGCCATGGGGAGTTCAAATAGGGTCCTTCCCGCGACTTTCAGCGTAGTGACGCTTCCTCTTTCTCCACAGCCCAGGCCTGCATCCCTCCCTGCGGTAAGGACTTAATCTAAATCTAACTGCGGTGGGAGGGAGGCAGTCGTGGTCTAAACTTCAAGAGGGAGAAATGGGCGGGCTTCACAGACGAAAAGGGCCAATAAGAGCCCCAGTAGAAACCTCATAGAAGGCGGGTCCGAGAACCAAGCAAACCAGTAGGAACGCTAGAGAGAAGAGTTGCGGGAGCCGGCCAGCTAGAGGAAGGAAGGCGGGCCGAGATTTTACCTTCTAGCTGGGCGATAGACCTTCAGGTGGCCCAAGGGCCCGGGGCTGGGAAAGGCAAGTGGAGCCCAGACCCGGTGTTCCCGGCCGACAGGACTCCAGGAGGCTTCCCGGCGCTTCCGCTGCGGCGGGTGCTATTCCAAGGTCTGCAACTTCCCAGTGGACTGTCCAGGTTAGGGGGCGCGGCCTTGACATTGCGAGGGAGGGGCGCGGCCTGGTGTGAGCGGGCCCCAAGGAGTATGACCTGGTTTGGTTTTCAGTTCGGAATGTGACGGTGACTCGGGGTAACCAGGCTATGTTTTCTTGCGTCGTGAACTTCCAGCTGCCTGAGAAAGAGATCACCTATTCCTGGAAGTTCGCAGAAGGTGTGAGTTGGAGCGGGATTCACGTGATGTGTTTAGTAGATGAGGGTGTCAGGATGTATGAGGTGGGTGTCTAGATACAGGGTCCTGGTATTTAGGGGAGAGGTCACGGATTAGAAAACAGGGCCAGACTCGGTGTAGGTTATGGGTAAGGGTTTAAGGAGTGAGGGTTGGGGGTGCGCGTAGGGAGGCAGAGCGAGTTGAGGGCTCATGGGGCGAAGTCACGATTAGAAGGCGGGGCTATGCTTGAAGGATCCGCGAATAAAGACTGAGGCAGGAGGCCAAGAGGGCGTGGTCGGGCGGGGCATGTTTGTTACCGTCTGGAAAGTGCGAGTGCCCAAAGCCAAAGCTGGGCTGGGGTCGGGCTCCGCTCCTCCACTGCTTCAACCAGAGTGTCCCGCAGCTCCGGACTCAGGATTTGTCCTACTTCCGAGATGTGCCGCGGGCCCATGGATACGTGGCACGGATCCGGCCGGCGCAGCCCAAGCACCGCGGGACTTTTTCCTGTTTGATCAAGCACGACCAAAGCCTCCTGGCGCGGCTGTACTTCTTCCTTAACGGTGCGGGCGGGCTGGGCTGCGCGAGGGGGCGGGGCTGCTCTGGGGGCGGGGCTCGTGCCCGACTGACGTGCGCGCCCCGCAGTGACGGGCCCGCCCCCGCGCGGCGAGACCGAGCTCCAGAGGAGGTTCAAGGAGGTTCTTCTCTGGGCGCCGAGGGACGCAGAGATGATCAAGCCCTGGAGGCCGAGCCTGGGTGAGCTACTGGCCAGACCCGAGGCTCTGACGCCAATCAACTTACTCCTGCTCGCGACTATCGCAGCTCTCGCATCAGCGTCTGCGACCCTGTTGATGTGGTGAGTCCTTGGGACCCCAGAGTCCCATTATCCAGCTCCTTTTTTCTGCAGACTGGGTGTCTGGCTCCCACCTCCCTTCTTTTTTAGATCCAGAGTCTGGGTCCTCACCCCCCTTTTCCTTCCTACCCACAAGTCCAGACCCTCAATATCCTCCTTTCTCAGACCCAGGGGTCCAGACCCCATCTACCTGTGTGACTCAGGTATCCAAGTTTCCCAAACCTAGATTTCTGGTCACTACTCCCTCCTCCAACACAAATGCCTCCTTGTTTCCCCAGGATGTTGTTTCAGTGGTACTTCAGCGGAACTAACAAAGATATCTCTTCTTTCCTTACCCTATTTCCATTCCTAAAATAAAGAATATTTCAACTTTGGATTTTTATCTTTGATGGGTGTAGAGGAGGTGCAGCATACCCCACACATGCCCAGGTGACTACTGCTCCATAATAATGCTAACAGGCTATCACAGTGCAGGTCTCTGTGCAAAGGGCTTTAGGTGGCAGCCCAAACCCCTCCTGAGACTTTTGACAGTGCCCGTGACATTCCCACCTGCAGAAAACTTCCTGAAATAGAGTCCTTGATGTTTCCCTCAAAGCTTCTTCCCCTCCAAGACTTTCCTCCTATCGGAAAGAGCATCACCATCTACCACCTAGCAGTTCAAACCAGAAACCTATTTAATTTCTTACTTAATTTCTCCTCTACTTTCAATTCATTTCCATTGCCAGGTTTCAGCCTTTTTATTTCCTAAATATCTCTGTCCATTCTGCAAGTAGCAGTGGAAGGAATATTTTAAAGTGTGTCAGTCAGGTCACTCCTCTGCTCAGGATCCTTCAGTGGCTCCCTACTGCCACAAGTTCTGGGCTCTGCTGACCTCACTAGCCTTGTCCCCTCCCACCACTCTCCCTTTGATCTTTCTTTGGGTAGATTCTCTGGCCTTTCCTCCTTCCTTGCCTTCATTATGATTGATCTCACCTTCTCCAAGATCTTGGTACACGCTGTTTCCTGCCTAGAATAACGTTTTCTCCTTTTGTCTAGTTAACTAAATTATGATTTTCCCTAAGCAGCCATTACATGTATTAACCAGTTAATCCCTCTGACAACTCTGCAAGACTGGCACTGCATTTCCTGACTCAACCTGGCCTCATCTCCTTTGTTTCTGTCCAGTCCCACTTTTTTGTCACTCAAACATACAAGATCAGTCCCATTTCCAGGCTTTTGCACGTGCTGTGCTTCATACTTATAAAGTCTGCCTTCTGAACATCACAGACCCATGTTCTTCTCACTGCACAGACCCCATCTCTGTTGTCATCGCTGACTACTCCTCACACTGTGTGTTTGACATCCCCCAATTTTAGCTTGTGCCTAGGATTCTTCTTTCCTACCTTAAAAGGAAACCCCTTCTGAACATGTACTCATTATTGTTCACTGATGCATTTTTCTATGTGGATTCATTCAGTGAATATTTATTCAGCAATTACTATGTATTATGTAGAGACAGCAATGAAGAAATCAGAAGAGACAAAAAATATGTATAGTACTGTCATGGAACTCAAATTCTAATGGACAGTTAAGGAAGACTGTATACTCACCACTTCTTACACCAAATTTGTGGGTGTTTCCCCCCATGACAACCAATTCTCTGGATACTAATTGAGTGTGCTATAATTTAATTCATTTCTGAAATCAACCACCCAGAGTTAGTCTCAAACTCCTCAGGTTTTTAGGGTTCAGGCCCACAGACTGCCTTGACTTCAGATGCCAGTTACAAGTCAGAGTTCCCATAACCTGCACCTGTGCCCCTCAGCTCGCTAATTTGCTAGAATACCTCACATAACTGGGGGAAACATTTACTTAATGTTTACAGATTTATTATAAAAGACATTATAAAGGAAATAGATTAGTAGCCAAATGAAGAGGTAAGTAGGGAGAAGTCTGGAAGGGTCCCAAGTGCAGGGGTTTCTGTCCCCATAGAGTTAGGATGTGCCACATTCTGACATGTGCATGTATTCACCAACCTGGAAATGCAATGAACTCGATAGTTTAGGGACTTTTTTTTTGAGACAGAGTCTTACTACATCGCCCTTGGCAGAGTGCCGTGGTGTCACAGCTCACAGCAACCTCCAAGTCTTGGGCTTAAGAGATTCTCCTGCCTCAGCCTCCCAAGTAGCAGGACCACAGCCACCCGCCACAACACCCAGCCATTTTTCTGATTCAGTTGTCATTGCTGTTTGGCAGGCCTGGACTGGATTCTAACCCGCCTGCTCCTGTGTATCTGGCTGTCACTCTAGCTGCTAAGCTATAGGTACCGAGCCAATTTAGGTATTTTTATGGAGGCTTCATCATAGGCCTAATTATTAGCTCAATCTCCAGCCCCTCTCTCCTCCCTGAGGGGGTGCAGCTCAAATTTCCTTCTTATGGTTTAGTCTTGCCGATGATCAGCCCCTTCCAGAAGCCCACCCCAAGTCACACTCTGTAGAACAAAAGACATTTCTGTCACTTAGAACATTCCAAAGGATTTAGGAGCCCTATTTAAGATGCTTCTGTCTCCCACATCACTTAGAAAACTCTAAGAGTTTTGGGACCCCTAGGTTAGGAACTGGGGGCAGATGCCAAATAAGAATATTATGTCACAGACAATAAGCAAGAAAATTAAGTAAAACTATATCAAGTCATGTGATAATATGTATGATGGAGAAGATAAATCATAAAAGTAGAATGGGGGAGAAGAGGCAGCAATAGGATCTTTAGAGAAGACCTCACTGAGAAGGTGATATTTGAATAATGATGGAAAGGGGATGAGGGATGAGCCTTATGGGTATTTGTGTTAAGGGTGTTCCAGGCCAAAAAAATAAAAAGCCTGAGGCAGGAGTGCTAGGCATGGCGGAGGAATGGCCAGGAGGCCAGTGCAGCTGGAGTAAGGCCTAGAAAGTGAATACACAGTGAAGTCAGAGATCTCAGGCACCCAACCCAGCAGAACGTTGGCCACCATAAGGTCTGCAGAACTTCCTCTGTATGGGGTTAGAGTCCTGGATGGTTTTTGAACCAAGGAAGATCACAATTTGATTATTTTATTTTGTTTTTTTGAGACACAGTTTCACTATGTCACCCTCGGTAGAGTGCCACAGCAACCTCAACTCTTGGGCTTAAACAATTCTCTTGCCTTGGCTTCCCGAGTAGGTGGGACTATAGGTGCCCACCACAATGCCTGGCTATTGCTTGGTTGCAGTTGTTGTTGTTTAGTAGGTCCAGACTGAACTCGAATGCACCAGCCTCAGTGTATGTGACCAGCACCCTACCCACTGAGCTATGGGCGCTGCCAGATTTTTTTTTTTTTTTTTTTTTTTTGAGACACAGTCTTATTGTGTCACCCTAGGTAGAGTGCCATGGCATCATAGCTCTCAGCAACTGTTGGTCTTGAGGAATAGGAATACTCTTGCCTCAGCCTACCAAGTAGCTGGGACTATAGGCACGTGCCATGATGCCCATCTAGTTTTTCTATTTCTAGATACAGGGGTCTCACTCTTGCTCAGGCTGGTCTTGAACTCTTGAGCTCAAGCAATCTGTCACGATTTGATCTTCATTTGATAATAGACAGGGGCTGGCAAGGGTGAAAGCAGGCATCCCTGTGAGGTGTTGCAATAACCCAGCCAAGAGACACAGGTCGTGGACAAGGTGGGGAAGACGCAGTGGCTCTAGGTGTGTCCTGAAGTCAGGACTAGTGGGATGTGTGGATAGATGGGCATGTCAAGTGTGAGAGAAGGAGGAGGGTCGAGGGTCACAAGGGCAGCACAGTGCGTGAAACCCTCTCCATCTGCTATGTGCAGATGTTCTAGAACTGTAGATTCCAGTGTAGCAGCACCAGACACCTCTGTCTGTGAAGTACATGAACAGTGCCCTGTGCAACCAAGGAACTGAATTTATAACCTTAGGTAGCTTTAGTGAGTTTTAAGTTAAATAACCCCTGCTTTGTCGTCACAGAAGTCAGGAACATGTTTGGGTGTGCTCACCTATGGATCACTCTCGTGTTTACTTGAAGGCCAGAGAGGTGCTTGCTTAATTGTTCCTATACTCACAAACCTGGCAGAGTAGATGGAATTCAGCTCAATGTTTTGGGGACATTGAATCAAAGAATGAGTGTTCCCTGTGGTAGTGGCTATAGCGTGGACAATACAGTTCTAGCATTTTGGGGCCTGACCCGTGGGGAGGATGCAATTCTGTTGACAGAGAGGGGAGAGGGAGACTGTAGGAAGAGGGAGCAGTTTTCCAGGGGATAAGCAGGAAGGAAGTGGAGGAGAGATGAGGAGCACAGTCTGCGATGCCTAGTGGGTGTCTAAGTGGAGATGCCTTGGAGGCAGTTGGATATGCAAGTCTGGGGTTTAGGAGCAAGATCTGGTCTAAAGATAAGTTGGGAAGTCCTGTCTTTATACATGGAGTATGAACTGGCATTCAGAGCCATAATGCTGGATGCACAGGGGAAACAAGTATAGACGGGTAAGAGACAAGTATGAGAAGAGGTGTCTTCAGTGTTAGGCAGCCACATGAAGAGGACTTAGGAAGGAATACTGAGGATGGAAGGAAGCAAGGTAGTGTAGCACTAGGCAAGCCCATTTCATGAAGGAGTGATTGGCTATGTCAGGTGCTGCCAAATTGTGAAATAGGAGGCCTGAGGATTGGCCATTGGTTTTAACAATGTGGATATCATTGGTGAACTTTACAACAGCAGTTTCCATGGGGGCACAGTATCAGATTGGCATGGGTATAAGAGTCAATTGAAGTCAACATCATTTGTTATTAGGCAAGTTCAAGCCAAACCCACAAAAAGATTCAACACCCACTAGGGTGGCTATAATCAAAACTCAGGTAATAACAAATGCATAGAAAAACTGGAGCCCTCATATATTGCTGGTGGGAATATAAAATGGTGCGGCCCTGGGGAAAACTGATAGTTCCTCATAAAATTAAACATAAAATCACCATAGGACCTACCAGTTCTATTCCTAGGTATATACCTAAAGAATTAAAAACCTATGTACATATACACACACACACGCACACACAAAAACTGGTACATGAATGTTTATAGTAGCATCATTCATACAGCCAAAAAGTTGAAGCATCCTAAATATCCATCAACTGATAAACGGACAAACAAAATGTGACATTTCCATGCTATGGAATATTATTTGGCAATGAAAAGGAATGAGTCAGTGATACATGCAAGAACATGAATGAACCTTGAAAACATTATGCTAAAGGAAAAAAGTCATTCACAATAGAGCAGCTATCACATAATTTCATTTATACGAACCATCCAGAACAGGTAAATCTAGAGACAGCAGATTAGTGGCTGCCTAGGTCTTAGAAATAGAAAAGAGTGAGGAATGAGGAGGACTGCCAATGGGTATGACGTTCCTTTTTGGGAGTGATGAAAATGTTTAAAAATCAGATTATGAGGCTCGGTGCCTGTAGTTCAGCAGCTAGGGCGCCAGCCACATACACTGGAGCAGCAAGTTCAAATCCAACCCAGGCCTGCCAAACAACAATGACAACTACAACCAAAAAATAGCCACGTGTTATGGCAAGTGCTACTTGGAAGGCCGAGGCAAGAGAATTACTTAAGCCCAAGAGTTTGAGGTTCCTGTGAGCTGTGACTCCATAGCACTCTACCAAGGGTGACATAGTGAGACATTATCTCAAAAACAAAATTAGATTATGAGGTCAGGCCAGTCACTTATGCCTGTAATCTTAGCATTCTGTGAGGCTGATGCTGGTGGATTGCTTGAGCTCTGGAGTTGGAGACCAGCCTGAGCAAGAGCGAGACCCCATCTCTACTAAAAATAAAAAAAATCAGCCAGACCTTCTGGTGGGTTCCTGTAGTCCCAACTACTTGGGAAGCTGAGACAGGAAGATTGTTCAAGCCCAAGAGTTTGAGGTTGCTGTGAGCTATGATGCCACTGTACTCTATCCAAGATGACAGAGTGAAACTCTGCCTCAAACAAACAAACCAACAAAATTATGGTGGTGGCTGCAGAAATCTATAAACTTACTAAAAATCATAGAATTGTATACTTTGGATGAACTCTGGCAAAGAAATTGGAGACAAATTGAAACAACTTCCAAGAAGTTTTACTATTAACAAAGAAATAGAACAGGAGCTTATGGGGAAATAGGTCAAGAGAGGGAGTCTTAAAAATGGGAGAGTAACAGCATGTTTGGATACTGATGGGAAAGACCTTGAAGAGAGGGAAGAATTGAGGATGGAGGATCAAGTGGGAAGAACTGTGGGAGTGAGATTTTTGAGTAGATGAGGGGCATTGGAAGAGGCTGGTGTTGGCTCAGAGTGCAGGGCGTTCACCCTGGGCAACAGAATGAAGGGGGTGTCTGTGAGCACAGGTGCATGTGAGCGAGAAGGCAGATGGGGATTCCAAACATTTTCTTCTTGTAACCTCTATTTTCTCTGTGAGGTTGGAAATTGAGGCTGGGGGGAGGGGTTATTTTAGGAAAGAAGGGATGAATTTATCTCCTGAGTGGATGGACCAGGGACAAAAGCACCATGCACAGAGCCTGGCAATGTCTGGCAGGTGGTTGGTGCTCCTTAGGTATCTGTGAATGAGTTGAGTACTTTAACCCTCTCAACAGCCTTTACTGATGGGATTATCCCTATTTTCCAAAGAAAAAAACCAAGGTTCTGAGGAAGGAGGGCATCCTGTCCAGGTTCAAACAGCTAGTCCCCAAAACTGAGCCAGGAGTCTTCAATTTTCAATCACACAGTCCTTTCAGTTCTCAAAAAAAGGTGAGAGGCTCAGAGAAAATAAATAGAACTCTTTATTATATCCTAATCACACAGTGCAAATGGAGGTTAAATAAGAACAGGGAGAAAGCAAGGCCCTTTCCCCTCTGCTCCTCAAACCCACACCCTGACCAATAAATACCCCTCCCCAGAGACCCAGAAGTCCCAGACCCAAAGTCCAGACTGAAGAATCTTGGGTTTACCCCCTCGCTTCACAGAGGAGGGAAACTGAGGCTCAGAGAACCATCCAGCGAGTCCGTGGCTCCCGGGGCCCCACAGGTCGCCTCCTGTGACGCTTTAGCAGGCACCTGCGTGGCTGGACTCATACCTGGACGCGGTAGCCTCCCGACCGCCGCCGACAGAGCCTCCGCACGCCCACCCAGTACAGCGTCAGCATGACCACCCAGTAGCCCACATAGGCGCCCGCCCCGGCGGCCAGGTGGTAGGCCTCGGCTAACCGGGAGGGGCTGCTCCAATCGGCTGTGACCTCCTGGGCCACACTGCGGACCAGGCCCCCGAACAGCAGCAGAGCCCAGAGGGCCAGTGGCAACAGAGGGACATAGTTAGCAGCCAGCTTCCGCCGGCCCGAGGTGCCCCAGCCGCTCTGGTTCATGGTGACCAGCGCCAGGAACTTGGCTGGCAGGAGACCGCACATGTAGAGGGGCGCGTAGAGGGACAGCAGCACCATGCGCAGGCAGCCCCGCAGCCAGGCCGCGAAGGCCGCCTTGGCCAGCGCCACGCCTTGCACGCACAGGAGCACCCAGAGCAGCGCCCACGGGCGGCCCGCGTAGAACAGCCGCAGCACTGTGGCCGCCACGAAGAAGGGGAAGAGGCCCGAGACCACCGCCTCGTAGGTCATCCACGCATGGTGCCGGTGCCACCACAGTGCGTTGTACAGCCACTCGCGGAAGTACGACTTGGACCAGCGCGTCTGCTGGCTCAGCCAGCGCAGGAAGGATGAGGGCGTCTCTGAGTAGCAGCGGGACCTGGAGGTGTACCTGGACAGAGCCAGAAATGAAGGCGTCAGCATGGTCGTCCTTAGAGCGTAGGTAGGATTCTGAAGCCAGAAATGACCACTGAGGGAGGCCACCATGGTTGATTTTCTTAACCTCTGTGGGCGTCAGTTTTCTCATGTGTAAAATGGGATCAGTAATGATTCCTATCTGATAAGGGCACTGTGAAGATTGAATGCCAAGGGCTTAGAAGATAAATGTCAGCTACTATTATTTTTATTATGACTAATACCATTACTAAGATCACTGAGATTCCTGACACTATTATTAATACTATCACTAATATATTACTAATATTTTGTGCTTCCTGCTATTGGCAGGCTTGACAGTGAGGAACAAGTCTGAAGTGATTGCTCCCTAGGGCAGTCCATGCCTTAGAGCAGCTCCAGGGAACCCTCAGGCCCCTTCCTGTCCCTGGCAGACTTCATCATTCATCAATCCCCGCACAGCTTCCAGCCAAGGAATCCCAGGCATTACTTGACTGTGTCCAGTCTCCTTCCCTTGTGTCACTTGGCATTCTCTATGGCTGGCCTGCTTCCGACCTTGCCTTCTGCAGTCTGTACTCAAAACAGCTGCCAAAAGGATTATGTTACAACAATCACTCCTCTCCTTAAAACCAATCACTCCTCTCCTTAAAACCCTTCTGTGGCTCCCTCATCTTTGGCCAAAGTCCTTCATGTAGCCTGTAAGCCTTTCATGAGTGAACCCCTGTAATTCCCTCTCCCCCTCTCCTAACACTAACTCCCACCCCACCCCCTTGCTCCACCCCTGGCTCGTTGCTTCAGCTGTACTCTTCTCAGCCTCCATCCCTATCCTAGCCCAGAACTATACCCTTCCTTCCTTCCTCTCTCTCTCTCTCTTTCTTTTTTATTTTCTTTCTATATAGTCTCAGTCTGTTGCCCTGGGTAGAATGCTGTGGTGTCAAAGCTCACAGCAACCTCAAACTCTTGGGCTCAAGTGATATTCTTGCCTCACTCTCCTAAGTACCTGGAACTATAGGCGCTCACCACAATGCCTGGCTAGTTTTTTCTATTTTTAGTAAAACAGGGTCTTGATCTTGCTCAGTCTGGTCTCAAACTCCAGAGCTCAAGCAATCCACCTGCCTCAGCCTCCCAGAGTGCTAGGATTACAGGCGGGAGCCACTGTGCCCCGCCATAACCCAGAACTTCCTATCCCCCTTCCAGGCTTTATCTATATCAGCACATTTCATTACCATGCTGTGTGTTCTACTTATTTACCTTATTCGTTGTTTATGTCCCCAGTCAATATGAGCATGAATGAGTGTCCCTTTTGTCTACTGCTGCATCCCCAGAGCTCGAAACACTGTAAGCACTGAATGAATCTTTGTCAAGTAGATGAATAAGCAAGTTCCCTTAGTATATCCCAAGTTCTCTCTGGGTTTTTCACTGGGCCTGGCTTTTAGAGCTTGGTCTAGCTCAGATCCCTCTGAGTCTCACTGAATTCTCCTGAAACATTTACTAGAGTTTTGTTGCCCCCCCCACCTCCACTCAATTGATTCTTTCTTGGTGACTCTCTCACTACTTAGACCCCACTCTGTCCATTTATCTCTTGCCCTTTCCCACCCCACCTCACTCCTCACTTGGAGTGATCTGTACTGCCTCAGTGATGGTACAGCCAGCTCATTGCATCTCATGCTGTATCTTCTAGGTGGAATTCCCCACCCACACTCTTGCATCACTTGGTAAAGTCCACATGGTAAAGGCCATGTGTTTCAATGCAAATGCCACCCTTGTTTGCTTAGGGTATCTTCCACTCTCTCCTAATATCTCACTTATAGTAAAGTCCACAAGCTCAAAGCAAATGCCCCTTCTTCCCTTTCTAGTATCTTCCTCTCTGTTCCAAAGTCTTATTTGGTAGAGGCCATTGTCCTGTGAGTTACTTTGGGTTTGGAGAATTCTCAACACACACACACATGCATGCACATTTGCTGGGATACTAACTGGCCTCACACCCGACCCACACCCGACCACTCAACCCCCTCAGCTTACTTTGTGGCGTAACCCATGCTGAGCATGCGGTTGGTGAGGTGCCGGTCATCCCCAAAAGTACAGTGGGTGCCCAGGAACTTCTGGTTATACCAGGCCTCAAGAAACTGCTGCAGGAGGTTATTCCTGTATAGGCCTGTAGGGAGAGAAGATGTATGAGAGCGTCAGCTTCTGCTGTCACTAACACCATCCTTAGTGCTGACTCCAGCCAAGCCCCATCTCCAATTCCAGCCACATCCTTAATCATTGCAATCCCCACCTCAACCCTATCTCCATCCCATCTCCAAACACAACTTAAGCCCCAATGCTGTCCTCAAACTCACAACCTGAATCACATTTCAACTTGCCTGTCCCTGAACCACCCCTAGTGTTGGCTGCAAACCTACTCCAATCTACTCTCCAAGCCCGTATCCACTCTTAGCACCATTTCCTGCTCATCCCCATCCAAAACCCCATCTCTTACCTCAAACCTGGCCTCAGCCCTGTCTTTGACTCTAAGCTCATTTCATCCCACATGAATGAACTTCCCTGGCCCCAGCGCTAATCCCCATCTGTATCCTTTCTCTAATCCCAGTCCCCACACCAAACCCTGCTCTAGCTCAAACTGCATTTTCACTGTCAACTTCCATTCTTATCCCATCCAAATGCCTGCCCCAGCCCCATCTTTGTTGCCAACTTCAATTATATCCTCAGCCCCCTCTAGCTCTGGCTTCCCTTCTCCATCCCCACCCATCCATGGCCCCCCCCAGCCCTGCCCCTGCTCACCTAAGGGACCACTGATGCAGGACACACAGTGGAAGTAGCTCTGACAAGCCCGCTCCACGTTGAAGGCTACCCAGTATCTAAGGCTGCTTAGGAAGCTGACCCAGGAGTCCAGAGGGTTAAGGATCCGAACGTCTCCTCCGACAGCCCCTACCCGGGGGTCCTCGTCCAGCACCCTCACCAGCTCCAGCAGTGCCATGGGGTCCAGCCTTGTGTCTGAATCACAGACCTGTGAGGTATGAAATTCTGGCATCAGACTAAACCCTTACACAGGGCTAGTGCTTGGGGGAGAGAGTGCTAATGGGTGGGGGGAAGTTGGGGTGCTCTGTAACCAAATTGAACATAATTTTGCAGGGTTTTTTTGTTTTGCCAAGCACAACGTCTAATCACATTTTAAGGTGAGCTCCAATACCCATTGTATAATACCCTCCTTCGGTATGTGGGTAAGATCTAATTTGCTCATGACCAATAGAATATGGCAAAAGTTATAGGCTGTAATTCTCATGATTATATGGAAATGTTGAATGGGTTTTGCAACGTAATTAAGGCCCCAATTAATTAATTAATCTAAAGGAGATTCTCCTGGGTGGGCCTGACCTAATCATGTTAACTCTTAAAAAAATCAAAACAAAAAAAGGAAGTCAGATACTCTCTCTTGCTGGTCTTGATGAGAGGACCTATCACAAGTTCTACAGCTTCAAGAAAATGAATTCCACCATCACATAAGCTCAGAGGAGGACCCCTGAGTCTAAAGACCCAGTTCCAGTGCTTAATTGCAGCCTGGTGATACCCTTCGGAGAGGACTCAGTTAAGCTGTGCCTGTGTTCCTGACTCATGGAAATTATGAAATAATAAATGTGTTTTGTCTCAATCCGCCAAGTGTATGGTAATTTGTTATGAAGCAATAGAAATCTAATATGATACATTAGTGCGTGGTTGTCTACACCAAATGGATGAATGAATGAATGAATAATTACATGAATAAATGAATCTCTATATTGAATACACAGATGGTTGAGTGGATGAACAAAAGTAGTTCAACAGGGGCGGTGCCTGTGGCTCAGTAGGTGGGGCGACGGCCTCATATACCCAGGGTGGAGGTTTCCAACCCAGTCCCGGCTAAACTGCAACAACAACAACAACAAAAATAGCCAGGCGTTGTGGTTGGCGCCGGTAGTCCCAGCTACTCTGGAGGCTGAAGCAAGAGAATCGCTTAAGCCCAAGAGCTGGAGGTTGCTGTGAGCTGTGACGTCACAGCACTCTACCCAAGGGCGATAAAGTGAGACTGTCTCTGAAAAAAAAAAAAAAAAAAAAGTAGCTCAACACAAAAGACAGGAAAAAAGGTAGGAAAAAAAAACTTTCCATTTAATGAATAAATACATGAATAAATGAGCCAATGGTCTCCATATTGGAAGGATAGATGGACGCAGGAATGAATGAGTGAAGGAAAGAATGTCTTCAATAAATGAATGAAGAAAGGATGAAGGAGAACTTAATTCTGTACTGAATGGGTGGATAAATGAATAAATGAGCGAAACAGCCTCTGCCTCCCCTGGGTGGGCACATGAGGAAAGGCAGGCAGGAATGACTCTTACATTGAATGGATAAATGACGAATCGATATGAAGGAATCATCTCCATATAGGATGGATGATAAATGGATATACGAATGAATGAGTGAAGGAAAGAATAAAGAAAGGAGAGATTTATGTGAATGTCTACGCAAAGGCCCCAGGAAAGCGGGATTCGAGGGGGGATGGCGGAGGTTAGGGTCACGAGTCGGGTGAGGGCGCCCTCCGCTCACCTGCACGTAGTCTACCGAGTCGCCGAGAGCCTTGAAGGCTGTGTACATGACCTCGCGCTTGCCGCCCCAGCGCTGCGCCACACACACGCAGCGGCGCGTCCTCACCAGCGCCTCCACCGCCAGCCGCCCGGGGTCCTCGGCCTCCACCTCCCTGTAGGCGCCGGAGCCCACCGCGCCCGCCGCCGCAGGTTCCCAGGGCTGATGGTAGTTGCCATCCCACACGTAGGTGGCGGGGTCCTCGTCAGCAAAGACCTCGCGGAACATGTCAACCATGTAGAGGTCCTCCGCGCGGTTGCCGTCCACCACCATGAGGACACGCAGCCGCGTACGCGGGTACAGCAGGGCGCGGGCGGACACCAGGCACTGGCGCAGGTACGCCGGGTCCTCCTGGTACGCCGAGATGGTCAGCGCCACGCTGCGGGCAGTGGCCGCTTCCGGGGGTCCCCGTGCAGCCGCCCGCCGCGCAGCCGCCGCCACCCGCCGGTGCTCCAGGTACGCGAAGAGGCTCTGAGCCACGAGGTGCGCCGAGAGGAAGGCCCCATAGAGGCCGAAGGCCAGCAGACCATAGCGATCGGAGGCCAGTGGCACCCCGGCTGCGTAGGCCCAGCTCACGAGGCCCAGGATGAGCAGGGCGAAGGCGATCGTCAGCACCCGCCGGGCCAGGCCAGAGCAGCGGCGGGCTGCTTGGGTGGGCTTGAGCGCGTCCTGCTGCCAGCCGAGAAAGAAAAGGAAACGGGGTAAGTCTTGAAGTGCTCCTTGGAGAAGACCTCCTGGGATTTTACCGCCAGGCAGGGTGATAATGTCACCTTTTGGAAAAGGAGATTCCCCCAGCACTACAAAGTCATTTTAAACTGGGACAAACAGTTATCTAGGCTTAATGTCTGATTTTATCCTTTCTAATATACCTTTTTTTTAAAAAAAACTTTTCTTTTTTTTTTTTTTTTCCTGAGATAGAGTCTCACTTCATAGCCCTTGGTAGAGTGCAGTGGCATCACAGGTCACAGCAACCTCCAACTTCTGGGCTTAGAGTACCATGTCATAGCTCACAGCAACCCAAACTCCTGGGCTCAAGCAATCCTCTTGACTTAGCCTCCTGAGTAGCTGGGACTACAGATGCCCTCCACTACCACTACCCTGGCTAGTTTTTTTCTATTTTTAGTAAGGATGCTCTTGCTCAGCCTGGTCTTGAACTCCTGAACTCAAACAATCCACCTGCCTCAGCCTCTCAGAGTGCTGGGATTACAGGTATGAGCCATGGGTGCCTGGCCTTTTTTTCACATTGTAAACATCTCTTAAATCTGTGAGAATTAACACACAATTGAATGTCACAGTTTAATTAATTAGCAGGCTGTTTCTCTCCTCTTTGTTAGTGGCACATAAAAATAAAAATTCATCCCACAATCAAAGGTTTCTTAGTGTTCTGACAGTAATAAAAATAACACTTACCAAAAGAACAATACAAAATGAAATGTACAAGTGCTGCTCTAAGGCTTTTGGATGAACTAACTTATTTTAATCCACACAACAGCTGGGTGACCTAACAGCTGGTAGGTGCTATTATCACCGCCATTTTACAGATTTGGCAACTGAGTCACACAGAAATGCACCAACATGCCCAAGGCCACTGGAAAGCAGAAGAGCCAGGATCTGTACCCTGGTAACCTAGTTACTAAATGACAACCTCCTGTACTACCTTTATTCCCCTGGAGAGCCCTGAGGGGACAGTGTTTTTCCCCACCGTATAGATGGCAAAACGAAGGACTGATTAGCCAGGAGGAGGAACTTGTGCAAGGTAAACCCCAGAGGCATGGCCTGGTTTTCCTTTTCCACTGCCCAGCTTACTGGCAGGTGTCCAGTAGGTGTTGCTGGAAGAGTGCAGAATCAGAGAGAAACGGTGCCTCCATTTTCTCATCTGTAAAATGGGTATTTAGCACCTTCCATGTGCCAGAAACTACTCTACAACCATCCTTTGAGGTAGGTACGGTTACTATCTCACATTATAGATGAGGAAGCAGAGGTGCAGAGAGGTGAATTCTCTTTCCCTAGGCTACTCAGATAGGAAGTAGAGGAGGTAGGATTCAAACTCAGGCATTCTTTTATCCCCCTCAATGGGACACTTCCTTTTATGCCACTAGTTCCTGCCTTGTGGGCTTATTCTGAGTTAAGTGAGTCATTAAGTAGTAGACCTTCCATGTCCATAAAGATGTCACCTGTGTCTACTGAGCAGGTGGAATGCAGCCAATACAACTGAGAAACTGAATTTAAGGGCAGTGCCTGTGGCTCATTGAGTAGGGCGGTGGCCTCATATACCGAGCTGGCGGGTTCAAACCTGCCCCCAGCCAAACTGCAACAAAAAAATAGCTGGGCATTGTGGTGGGGCATCTGTAGTCCCAGCTACTCGGGAGGCTGAGGCAAGAGAATCACCTAAGCCCAAGAGATGGAAGTTACTGTGAGCTGTGACGACACAGCACTCGGTCTCTTAAAAAAATTTTTTTAAATTTAATTTTAATTAATTTGTATTAATTTAATAATTTTAAATTCAATGTTAATTATTTTAGCTTTAATTAAATTAAGAGCTGATATTGGATTCAGTTATTAGAAAGCTTTTAAATAAACCTTCTATCTGGGAACAAGTTGGATCTATGACACTTCTTTTTTGACCGTAAATTTTACAAAACCTAAACACAGATCAAGTGTTTCCAGTGAAAATGTAGCATCTGAGTGAACGTGCTATCAGTACACACTGGATTTGAAGCCTGAGTCCAATGAAAAGAAAGTAAAATATTTCATTAATATTTTTGTATTGCCAGGCTCCATGGCTCATGCTTGTAATCCCAACACTTGGGAGACTGAGGTGGATAGACTGCCTGAGCTCATGGGTTCAAGACCAGCTTGAGCCAGACTGAGACCCCATCTCTAAAAATACCCGGGTATTGTGGTGGGCCCCTGTAGTCCCAGCTACTCAGGAGGCTGAGGCAAGAGAATCGCTTGAACCCAAGAGTTGGAGCTTGCTATGAGCTATGATGCCACAGTACTGTACCAAGGGTGACAAAGTGAGATTCTGTCTCAAAAAAAAATGAAAAAAAAATTTGTATTGGCTATAGATTGAAATGATCATATTTTTACATATAGTAGAAGTAAACATGCTAAGACCTACTACAGCAGCGGTTCTCAACCTGTGGGTTGTGATCCCTTTTTAACAATGAAAATACATTGTGGCATTAGGAAGGTTGAGAACCATTGTGCTACAGCCTGCAGGCTAAGTTTCACATTTTTAAGTGGTTTTAAAAAGCCAAAGAAAAAATACATTTTGTGGAGCATAAAAAGTTATACGACATTCAAATTTCAGCATTTATAAATCAAATGATATATGATTTGCATACAACCACACTCATTTGTTTACACATTGCAGCTAATTCCACACTATAGCATCAAAGTTGAATAGTTTCAAAACAGATCACGTGGCCACCAAAGCCACAAATATTTACTATCTGTCCTTTACCAAAAAAAGAATGCCAACTCTGAACACATTGAGTTAAGTAAAATATAGTATTAAAATTATTCCACCCATTGTTTTTAACTTCCCCAAATGTGGCTACTAGAAAATTTCAAATTGTAGATCATGGCTCAAGTCATGTTTCTATAGGACAGAGCTGAGAGGAGTTGTTAATCATTCCATATTAGCAATTCTTTCTTCTAGAATCCTTTTTTGTCCCTTTGCTTTGCACTGGCCCTGCCCAAGTTCCTGGCAAGGCTCTGCTCATGCTGAGGATCACCATGACGAGTGGAGGTCCAGAGGTGGTGATTCCAGCAACGTGGACACACGTTTAGTTCATCACACACATGTGGACACACCCACTCACACGTGCACTCACACATGATGAGTGACACACCAAGTGACCTGGAGACCCCCCACTTACAGCTACACAGGTGAACTTGCAGACACACACTCATCTCTCAGCAGGAAGAAGCACACCTTGTAGAGATACCCATGTGGTAACAAACATACAAACATACAAACAGGGTCCGGGCCAGTGAGCCGGAAAAGCAGGATTTTAGAAGGAATAGTAGTTAACAGTTAAGACGCTACTTAACCATATAAAATTGCCATTTTTACCAGTTAATAGTGGCTGAATATCTGTGATTTCATGTGGTTCAACTTAATAGTTAAGGTACACATAAAATAAATCGAGACTCATGTAGCACAGGGAAATACATCCCTCTCTTTCTCTCTCGATAGCCCCCTGTTGCTAGTTTACTCACTCTTTCTCTTCCCCTCCTTGGGGACACAGACATACACGAAATTATAGCCAGACAAACATGTGCAGAAACATAAACATGTCATGTCTCACATACATGGACTTGGCATGGCTGCTTCCGCACAGAAATGGAAGAATGTGTGCTCAGACACACAGGTATAATCTCACACGCACAGTTTCCCAACACACACGTCGCACAGCTGGGAGTCATTTCCTCACTATGCTCACACACACCTGTCTCATCGCAGTGGTCCGGCTGGGCTGTGTCCTCTCCTGCTTGCTCTCTGAGTCTCTCTATGACTGGAGAGCTGGAGGGGGGTTGATTTGAAGACCAGCACAGGCGGGGGCGGAAGCAGTCGCTGACGTCAGGCTAAGCTGGGCCAGGGGCTCTGAGGTCACGGCCACGCCGGGCAGCTCCACCCGCTTCCCGCTATTCCCCCCTTAAGTCCTCTCACAGCCAAGCCAGCCTGCCTTCCCAGCCCCCCAAGTCTGCCCCCACCCCTTCAGTCCTCTCTCCCACCCCTACCTCTTCCCTCCCAGCCTCTCCCTCTGTCCTTTCTCTTTCTCTCTTGCCCCTTGCCTCCTCTCCCCATGTTTCTCTCTCACCTCCTTTGCATTTGGGGGCTCCCCTCATCTTTCCTTGTATCTCTCTCCAACTTTTCTGTCTCCCCAACCCTATGTTTCTCCTTGCCACCCTCATCTCTCTCCCCCATTTCTACATTTCTCCCAATTTCTGTATTTCCCTCCATCCCTCTCTCCCCCCTTTTCTTTCCTCCTCTCTCCCTCAGTTCCCTCTCTCCCTCCTTTCTCCCCAGCTCCTCACCTTCCTCAGTCACCCCCACACTGCCCCTTCCCATGGCCTCACCCCTCCTGTCCCAGAATCAGTCTCTGTGTTGGGTCTCCAAGGAATGATGTGTCTCAGCAACTGGCAGATGGAATAAAAAATGCACACACGTGCGTGCTGCGGGTGTGCCTGTGAGCGCTGGCTTGAGGCACAGCTGCCTGGAACTGGACTTGTGAGAGAATGTCTGTCCCTTAGACACCTAATTGACGTGAGTCTGCATGTGCGTGTTTGCCTGTGTGCGTGTGCGTGTGTGTGCACACCAGAGTCTGGGGTGGAGGGCTGGGGCACTGAGAGTCATGTCCTCAGAGTTATTGGTCAGCTGCCCCAGGGAGCCACACAGGCTTGGTCAAACCTCTGACCCCTCACAGAAACTGAGTCAGACCCTAATGGAAAAGAGATCCTGGACCCAGGGTGTCTGATCCCCCAGCTCCTCCAGACTTGAAAATCAGTGATAAAAGTCATTGTCTCCCAGACTTTCTTTCGATGATTTTTTTTTTTTTTTTTTTTTTTTTTTGATACAGAGTCCTACTCTGTTGTCTAGGCTTGAGTGCCATGGCATCAGCCTAGCTCACAGCAACCTCAAACATTTAGGCTCAAGCGGTCTTCTTGTCTCCTGAGTAGCTGGGACTACAGGTGCCCACCACCATGCCTGGCTGTTGTTTTTTTTTTGTTGTTGTTGTTGTTTTTTAATGGAGATGAGTCTCTTGCTCTTGCTCAGGCTGATCTCAAATTCCTGAGCTCAAGGGATCCTCCTGCCTCAGCCTCCCAGAGTATTAAGATTACAGGCATGAGCCACCGCGCCTGGCCTCTTTTCATGATTTATGGAAAAAAAAACCTCTCTGTATCTATTTTGCTTTCTGCTCCTCTTACTATAAGCTGGTAATGTCGCCCCTGGCTTCAGTAGCTGTTTTTCTCCCTGTGTCTCCCTGTAACTGATTGTCTTAGTACATGCCCACTTCTCTCTCTCTGTCTCAGTCCCTCCCTGAGTCTTTGTCATTTTGTCTCTGTCTCCCCAACTCTGTTTATCTGTCCATCTGGCTGTCTGCGTCTCTATCCCTGTGTATTCCTGTGTGTTTATGCCTGTCTGATTCTCTTTGCGCTTCCCTCTCTCTCTCTCCTTCTCTCTCTCCCTTTCCACCTGCTCCTCTCTGGGTTGGTGTCTGTCTCTGAACTGCTCTGTCTCCCTGACTTCTGACTGCCTTTTTCTGTGACTCTCTCTGAATGTTTTTAATGTCTCTCCCTACTCACTCTCTCTCTCTCTCATCTCCCCTCAGCCTCTCTACATTCCTATTTCTTTCTGAGACTTCATCTCTTCATGTGTTTCGCGTTTCTCTCTCTCTCCTTCACTGTTTCTCTCTGCTTTTCTGTCTCCAAGCCTTGGTTTCTTGCTGCGGCTCCATCTCCTCCAGCCTGGCCTGGCTGCTCCTCTGCCAGACACCAAGTCCTCACTCGCTGGGTTTCCCCGGGGAGGCAGGATGTGGGGGCGGGCGCCAGGTGAAGCCTTTGCCTGAGCCGGGCTGGCAGGGAGAGGAGGCCGGGCTGCCAGGGCACCCCGCCCACCAGCCAGGGCGGGCCGGGCGGTGCCTGCCGCTGTTGCTGGGCGCCTGGTGTCTGGCCGTGTCAGGACGAAGGATCCTACGACCATCTGACGATCCGGGGTTAGCCCAGAGCAGAAGGGGAGGGTGACCCCTCTCCCCCTAGTGGGAGGAGGCAGCCCAGGCTCCGCCCAGAAGCCCAGGGAGTAGCTGCCCAGCCCCCACCCCGCCCTGCCTGGGTGGAGCCGCTGTATAAAACCAGCGGTTTCTAAAACTAGAGTGTGGATAAAGAAGGAAAAACCAGGACCCTGATGTTTCCCTCCTACAGGACTGAGGAGTCCAGCACCCAGCCCCTCCTCCCTCAGACACAGGGGTTCAGGACCCCAGCCCTTTCCTCCCTCATATCCAGGGGTCAGGGTCCCTAGCCTCTCCTCCCTCAGACACAGTGGTCCTGGCCCCCACCTCTTCACTCAGACCCACATGTCCAGTCTTGTGGACAATGACCCAGAATTCCTTGTAGGGAGAGATGACCAAGGCTGGAAGAAGCCAAGATCAGAGCTGAAAGACAAGAGAGGGAGCTGGGCACTCCCATGGAAGGCAGAGACTGGCAGTGAGGGGATGAGTAGAGACCTCCAGCACCCGTCGATCAAAGCTGTGTCTCCCATAACCCTCCACTCCAATGGCAACTGACCTTCATTCCCTGCCCTGGACGCACATGGCCTTCCCAGGATTTTGATCATTGTCAGAAAACCTCAGGCCATGATTTGCAGAACCAGGACAGAAAGGAGGGAAAGGTGGTAGAGATAAAGCAAACGTTGAGAAAAGGCATTGGAGAGAAGATTTATCCACCTTAGGGACATCTCCTGACCCCTGCAGAGCAGGGCTCTGGGTGGGGCAATGTTGGGCACACACAGATGACTCAGCTCTGGGCCCTGCCCTTGAGGAGATGCCAATGCCATGGAGGAGACAGCTGTGTAAACAGAGGACTACAAGCCAGTTCAAGGATGCACCAACCCAGCTGGAGAATCCAGGAGGGCCTCCTGGAGGAGATGACCCTGACTAAATGAGGAGAGGCCATGGTAAAAGTAGAGGGTAAGGAAAGGGGCAGCTGGCTCAGCACCTGCAGCACAGGGTTAGGGCACCAGCCACATACACCCAGGCTGGCAGATTTGAACCCGGCCTGGGCCAGCTAAACAACAATGAATGACAACTGCAACAAAAAAGTAGCCAGGCATTATGACAGGCACCTGTAGTCCCAGCTACTTGGGAGCCTGAGGCAAGAGAATTGCTGAAGCCCAAGAGTTTGAGGTTTCTGTGAGCTGTGATGGTATAGCACTCTACCGAGGGTGACATAGTGAAGCTCTGTCCCAAAAAAAAAAAAAAAAAAAAGGAAAAGAAAAGAAAGAGAAAAAAGAAAAAATGAAAAAAGAAAAGAGGCAGCCAAGGCAAGAACTGGTGCGGCTAGTCAGGAAAGGGAAAGTACATAGGTAAATTGGTGCTGTGGGAGTGTAAAGGGTAAAACCAAAGAGTGGAAGGTGAGTGCCAAATGGGGTCCACCCATGTGGAGATTTTTTAAATTTATTTTTTAATTGAAAAATAAGCATCATATGTACTTATTATTATGACATTATTATTATGATGCACAATATGATGCTTTGCTAGATGTCTATGTTGTGGACTGGCTGGGTCAAGCTCTTTAATATATGCAACATGTAGGGTTTGACTAATGGAATCAGAGGCTAGGACTTTGGCCTGGGAGCACTGGGGAGCCATGGGAGGGCTGTAAGTAAGGGAGGGCCAAACAAGGGACTAAGTAGATGGAGTGACAGGAGTTAGGGGGTGCTTTTGACCAGGGGGCCCCAAAGGGTGGTGGGGGCCTATCAGAGAGTCAAATATCCCAGAGTCTTCTCTGAACTAGAGAGAGTTTTGAGTCTAAGCTTGGATGGAGTTTAAGACAGGGCACTGGTGCAGCCCCTAAGGAAGTATGAACGAAGATGGGCAGAGGTGCTCGTTTTTTGACCAAGAGCACCCCAGGAGTCAAGGATCCAGTCAGCTGCCTAAAACCCTAATATTTTAGGACACAGGCAGCTGCCTTGAAACCCAACAGAAGGAGTGGGGGTGGATCCAGCAGGTGGGACCTTCACCCTGCTCTCCCTACTTAGAGCAGCCAGTCCTAAGAGGGATGAGTGAGAAGCTCCCTCACAGAGAGATGGGGCCTTAGGCAGAAAAACCTCAGGATCAGCAGAGCAAACTGCCTCTGGACTTCCAGGAATTCAGAATGCTCGGCTGCCATTCTCCCAGAGGAGCCCAATTGGACTCGGAGTTAGACTGGGCCACACATGCGTTCTGAGAAGCATCTAGGCCTCCAAGATTCTGCTGAAACTGGGGGAGGGAGGGAGGCCAGCCAGCAATGATGATTGTACATCTACTTTTTGCTTCCAGCTGGCACCTCTGGGAGAAGCTACAGGAGCCAGGAGGAAGGAAGGGAAGGCCGGGAGGGGGACAGCCCTGTGTGTGTCCAGCCAAAAACACTCTCCTCCAGGCCTCCACTGTCTCTCTAGCCCTTTTCCCTGGAGGGAGACAAATCAGAAAGTGCCACAGAGTGGAAGAGGGGGACTTCCTTTTTCAGCAGCTGTCTATTCCAGGGAAGCAAGGAGGAGGCATCTCATCTTCCAGATGAGGAAAATGAGGCCTGAGAAGATTTGTTTCCTGGCCAGAGAGATGCAGCATGGCGCAGTATAGCCAGGTAATAGAAATCAATGTCAGGTATTGTCTCTCTGTCTACTGAGCAGGTCACTGTAGAAATAGTGGCTGGGGGTCCAGACTCCTGGATCTGAGGGAGGAGGGGCTGAGTGGACCCCTGGGTCCAAGGGATCAGGGGGCTAGGGTCCTGGCTTCCTGAATTCTCAGGTTTACCACATTCTGAAATGTGACAAAAGATTTTTCCAGGCCTAGGTTCCTCTTGCATATGTGGCTTCAGCTCTGTGCCTTCTCCCACCCTTCTGAAGTCCCTGTTGCCCACCTGGAATCCCGGATCCACCTTCACCATAGCAAGGGCCAAAGAGCCTCTGTAGGAGGAATGCAACAGTGTGATTCAAAAAATAAATCTGAAGATAGAGAGCCAGGGGCAGGGCTGGCTGCCTGGACTTCTGGGGCCACCAGGGAAGAGTGGTTTTGAAAGAAAATCCTGTTTCTCTACTCATAATACTCTAATGTGTGGAGTTTTATTTCCAGTAACAATCAATTTTCCAACTCTTTGGATAACAACTGAATGTCTAAGCATTCATTTAAATTCTGATACTAACTACTAGGAGTTGGTACAGACCCCACAGGTGGGGGGGCTCAATCCCACGACTATCCCCTCACTTCAGATGTCAGTCCCAGGTAGCGGGGTCACAGGGTCCCCACATTCTATTTGACTTGGCTACAAATCGGGTACTCTCATGACCCCTCTTCAAGTTCAATAATTTACTGTAACAGCTCACAGAACTCAGAGTGACCCCTACTTACATTTACTGGTTTAAAGAATATTAAAAAGGATACAGATGAACAGTAGGTGAAGAAGTACATGGAGGAGGTTTAGAAGGGTCCCAAGCAGGAGCTTCTGTCTCCATGGAGTTGGCACCATATGGATGCGTTTGGCAACATGGATGCTCTCTGAGCCCCATCATTTAGGGTTTTCATGAAGCTTCTTTATCTAGGTGTGATTGATTTAATCACTGGCCAGTGGTTATTAGTAAATCTCTAGCCCCTGTAAGCTTCCTGGAGGTTAGAGATGAGGCTAGAAGTTAAAACTTTCTAATCAGGTGGTTGATTCCTTTGGCAACTGGCCCTTGATCCTTCTAGAGTCACCTCATTAGCGTAAACTCTTGGAAAGGGGCTTACCATGGAAAGGGGCTTATTATGAATTAAAAAGACATTCCTCTCATCTCTAGCACTCAGGACATTACATGAGTTATAGGAGCTCATTGCCAGAAACCAGGGCCAGAGACCAAATATATAGTTCTTATTGTCTCAGTCCATTCTTGCTGTTCTAAGAAAAACACCATATACTGGTATGGCTGATAAACAACAGAAATTTATTTCTGACAGTCCTGGAGGGTAAAAATTCCAAGGTCAAGGCACTGGCTGATTTGGTGTCTGGTGAGGACCCATTTCTTTGTTTCTAAGAGAGTAACCTTCTATGTGTGGAAGGGGGTCTCTCTCAAGCCTCTTTTACAGGGGCACTAATCCCATTCATTAGGGGTCTACCCATATGACCTCATCATGCCCCCAAATCCCCACTTCCTAATACCATCAGCTTGTGGGTTAGGATTTCAACAGTGAATTTTAGTGAAACTGTCTTGCAGAGACCAGGCACAGTGGCTCAGGCCTGTAATCCCAGCACTCTGAAAGGCTGAGGTGGGAGGATGGAGCTCAGGAGTTTAAGACCAGCCAAAGCAAGAGTGAAACCCCATCTGCACTAAAAATAGAAAAATTAGCCAGGGGTTGTAGCAGGCACCTGTAGTTCCAGCTACTTGAGAGGCTGAGGCAGGAGGATAGCTTGAGCCTAAGAGTTTGAGATTGCTGTCAGCTTGGCTGAGGCCACTGTACTCTAGCCTGGGTAGCAAAGTGGGATTGTGTCTCAAAAATAAATAAAAAATAAAATAAAATAAAATAAAATAAAATAAAATAAAATAAAATAGTAGAGCCACAAAGTGTAAATAGTAATCAAAGTCAGATTTTTATAAAAACCATAGATATAGCCAGAAGTTAACTAGCCATCATTCCCTAACTTCCTTGCTACTGTAATTGGTTACTGTTTAATGGCACTATCCTCTCTGACAGACAACAAAGGCAAGATTACTGACTCTTCCCCACTACTTTTGTAATGACATTACTATTGTAAATCCTAAAACTCCTCTTGGGGTTCTTGCTATTAAATCCCAAGCACTTGTGGTGACATCTATGATGACATAGATAACATCTCTATTATAAATCCTAAGACTGGTCTTTACAGTATTTTGCAGACTCTGAATCCCAGAGACTTACTGACGTCAGCCAGACCTGTGGAGAGACTTGGGAACAGATCCAACAACACTGAAACTCCTTATCCAGGAAATGTCACAAATGAGAAGATAATTTCTGCATCCCAATTCTATGCGCTCATTCACTGCCAATCAGCAGACCCAATTCCCTAAACTTTTTTGCCTGACAAACTATCTTTAAAAACCTTTTCTCCCAAATTCTCAGGGAGGCAGATTTGAGAAATTACTTCCATTTCATTTTGGGAGAACTTGAAAAATAAAAGCTCATTCTCCACTACAATACTGTCTGAGGATATTGGTTTTCACTGGGGGTTGGGCAGGAACCCCACTGGGCTGTAACATCAGTGAAGTACATGCACAAACCATTGTTATGTTATAGCTACTTGAATGTTCTTGGCAAGGAGACATTTCATTCCCCACAACCTTTCTTTTCTCGTCTGTAACATGGGTCTATATCAAGTTATCCTTCACAGGGTAACCCTTAAGATTCAAAGAGTATGCCTGGCACTCTCGACTATGAAGTGAGTTTAGCCATCTCTGAATCAGCAGTAGCTGAAGGTTTCCATGGCTAATTCAGTGGCAAGAAAGGGGACACTTCACCCTCCCTGAACACTACAGCTCTCATCCAAGAGGTTGGCTAGGTGCGGGCTCTGGAATCAGATATTCCTGGGTTCCAAGGCTGGTGGCCATGGACAAGCCACCTACCAGCCCCAAGCCACCTCCCAGCTCGAGCCTGCTCTTCCACCTTAGCCACCTGTGGACAAGGAGAGCCCATCACCATGCTGATGTGAGTGGATGGAACTCTTTTGGGTGTGAGTTCCTCCCTGGGCCCAGCTTCCTCATCTGTCAAGCATGGAGTGAGGAGACCCTCCTATCACTGGATATTGAGGGGAGTTTATTGTAGCAAAAAAGAAGCACAGAGAAGTTTGGGAAGCAGCCAAACTGTGCAGTGTGGATGGTGAGTCATCAAAGGGGCGTGTCTGGCAGGCCGCAGACAGAGGAGTCAGAGCCTCGCAAGTCTGGGGGCCCCATCTGGGGTCTGTGCTGCAAGTACCCACAGTCCAGCGGCTCCAAACCACAATGCTGTCATTTCCAGTGGAAGAGGAAATAATGCTGCTACAGATTACATGAGAGGGTCCCAGGAGAAGGTGCCGTGAGCTCTCACATGCACAGGGGTTCACTGGTAGCCCCCCAAAGATACCTCCAAGTCCTAACACCCTGCACATCTAAATGTGACCCTACTTGGAAAAAGAGTTTTAGGGATTATGTTTAAGCTGGTGTTATGAAGTTAAGGACTTTGAGATGAGATCTGGGTTTTCAAGTCTGATACCATCCTGGCCAGTGCCCTCTGGTCCCTGTGATGATTCCATTTTCCGAAGAAAGCTGCCGAGGGCACAGCCAGGACACTGGCTTTACTGGCTGCTACTGTCTCCATATAACCAAGTGTCCTGCAAACTGGTCTGTGGTCCCCAAAGCATCTAAATCATCTGTGCATGTTGGCTGAACATGCAAATTACTGGGCCCTCTCCCATTTATTCTGATTTGGTCAGCTCAGAGCTTTGGAAGTGACTTCAACAAATGCCCCCAGATAATTCTTACATACTTTGAAATCTGGAAACCATCGGACTAGGAAAAAAGGCATCCCAAAGTGAAATGATGTATCTATGAGCCTAGCATTAACCTATGCACTTTCTCTCAATATCTTTGAAATACTATTGAGGAAAGTATTGTAATCCCCGTTTCCCAAATAGGAAAACCAAGGCTCCTGATAGGTTCAGTGTCATGAAGAATTGGAGGAACCAGGGATGAAACCCTAGCTTAAATGGACTCTCAAACTATTTCATAGATAATTTGTGATTTCTAGAACCCATTTGTACAAAACAGCTGGCTTGAACTGGGCGAGGTGGCTCATGCCTGTAATCCTAGCATTCTGGGAGGCTGAGATAGGATCATTTGAGCTGAGAAGTTCAAAATCAGCCTGGGCAAACGAAAGACCCTGACTCTACTAAAAAACAGAAAATTTAGCTGGGTGTGGTGGTGAGTGCATATAGTCACAGCTACTCAGGAGGCTGAGTCAAGAGAATTGCTTGAACCTAGGAGTTTGAGGTTGCTGTGAGCTAGGATGTGGCCACTGCACTCTAACCTGGGCAACAGAATGAGCCTCTGTCTCAAAAACAATAAATATGTAGCAAAAAAATAGCTTGCTTGCCTGCTACTGAGTTGCTCCATTCATTTATTCACTCATTCATTCATCAATCATTGTCACTGAGGCATCCTCTGTAACAGAGCCTCACACCCCAGGAAGTCAGAAGAACCAGGGATTCTAACACCACCTCCAACATCTGTGAATTTGGAAAAGTGATTTATTCTTTCAGATCTCGGTTTCCCTCCTCTTTCACTGTATTGAAGTGAGGATCAAATGAAGGGATGCATATGAGTCCTCACATGCGTGGGTTGATAGGGGGCCCCTCCCAAAAGATACATTTAAGTCCAGACCCTGTAAATGTGACCTTATTTGGAAAAAGCATTTCTGCAAATGTCATAAAGAATTTCAAGCTCTCACATGCCCCATCTCTTCTGATATCAGAGGCTAAGCAGGGTTGGACTGGTTAGTACTTGGATGGGAGACCGCCTGGGAATACCGGGTGCTGTAGGCTTTTGCCTCTCCTTGTGTCGCTCTCCCGCCTCCCGGAGCCGGACCTGGGCCTGCCCCGCCCGTCCTGCCTCCTGTTCCTCTTGTCCCTTGCCCCCACTTTTCCTTCTCCCCCGGGGCCCTCGCCGGGGAGAAGGAATGGGCCTCGCCCCACGCCCGCCCCGGGCCGTCTTCCACAGGCCCTCCCTCTGCTTGTGTCCAAGTCCGTCTCCGCTCCAGGGGTGCGGGTGCGGGTGGGGGGGATAAGCACTTCCTTCTCTTCGCTCAGGCCGTTTAGAGCTCCGTGTGCATGCCTTTCTCAAAATTGCACAGTACCTGGTTTCTCAGAAGATTCATCGGCCCTTTCCTCACTCACGCTTCAGCATGTTGACAAAGTGCCACCTCTTGCTGGAGAATACTTGCCCTGATGGCACACGTAAATTCCTGAGCACTCCTCCTGAGTATCACAAACGCACAGGAGCCCTTGCACGAGGTCAGTCCATGTGCCAATAGCCATCCAGCTCCGTGCATGATCTCAGTGAGCACACGAGTTGGCCCCTGCACCAGCAACGCATAACTGGCAGTGTGCTGCTTGGAGGAAACACCGTTCCTTCTCAATAAGCCTGAAAGAGCTAACCGGGAGAGAAGTTGTACCCACTTCCACAAGGCCCGCCATCCCGGAAGCTTCATCAGCCACTTCCTTAGAAAGGAATCGGCGTGTTCCCGCGGGGCAATCTCTAGCGGAGGATACGCTAGAATTGATGGCACGCGTACCTCTCTGAACAGTCCTGGTGAGGGAACAGTACCACACCTAAGCCCTCTCCAAGGTCAGCCAATGTGCCGGGCCCTGCAACTACCGTGCAGGAACTCAGTGAGACCAGAAGTTTGCCCCTCCCCCCAACCCGACCCCCAACCCCCAACCCCCAACCCCCAACGCCCAACCCCCCGCTCCAGCATGAAACCCGCAGTAGGGTTAGCACCCGAGTCCTCACCTCCCCTTTCCGTCAGTGGGCCTCCAGACAGCACAGCGCTCCCAACGCACAGGAGTCCACGTCTCTCCTGTCTGCCAGGGTCGATGCAGCTAGCACTCCTCTCCCACAGCACCGGAGTCCTCACCTTTCCTTTCTGCCAGTGTGCATCCAGTCAGCACGCCTCTCCCAGGGGACCCGAGTCCTCGAGCCTCTCCTCTCTGCCAGCATACGTCCACAGGGCACCCGAACCTCTCCTATCACACCCGATTCCTCACCTGTCTTTCCTGCTGTGTGCTTGCAGACAGCGCTCCTCGCCCAGGGCAGGCCAGGAGTTCTGTCTTTATGCAAACCGGCAGAAAGGAGAGCTGAGGACCCGGGTGCGTTTGCAGGGGAGCGCTGTCAGAACCCACTCCAGCTGAAATGGGAGTTGAGGACTCGGGTGCGTTGGGAGAGGCGTCCTGTTTGGATGCAAACTAGCAGGTAGGACGGGTGAGAAGTCAGGTTCGCTGGGAGAGGAGTGCCGTGTGGTCGCACACTGGCAGAAAGGAGAGCTGAGGGCTTCTAGGCTTCTCTGGGAGAGGCGTGCTGTCTGAATGCCCCCTAGCAGAATGGAGAGGAGGGGACGAAGGAAGCCAAGGGCTATTGGAGAATGTGTATCTTGCCAGGGAGAAGTGTAGATTTCCACTCCTCCGGCTTCTTGCTGGCAGTATCCCGCTGGGGGTGGGGGCTGGGGTGGGGGCGGTGGGGAGGGGGGAAGCAGTTTCTTCTCTTCAGTAAGGGTACTGAGAGCTGACCGTGAATGCCTCTTTCAAAGTTCCCCCAATACCTTCTTTCCCAGGAGGTTCCTCTGCCCTGTCCATATAAACTCTCCAGGCCTATCTCCAAGGTGTAATTGTAAGGGTCGCACAATTAAGTGTCCGAACATTCCGTTCCTGCTGAGGAAACGTTCATACAGATGAACCCCTCAGCGAGGTTAAGGAGGGTGCCAACAGCCAAGGTGCCACCACGGGCATGAACTCAGCGAGAGGAGAAGTTTCCCACCTGCACCGGCACATACCCCTCAGGATGCTCTGGGAGTGGGGGGGGGGATGGGGCGGAGGAGGGTGGGGAAAGGGTCAGCCGTGCCCCAGGCTGGAAGGAAGGGCTCAGCGACAGAGGACCAGTGGCGGGGGTGGGTTTGGGGGGGGATGAGGGGGGGGGTTGGTCGGTCGGGGAAAGAGGGTGGATTATGGGCGACCCCGCCAACCCGTGGCCGCCCGCGCACCCCCTTGTGGGTTCCTCAGGCCTCGGGCAGGGCTTGCGTTACTGCGGACAGGACAGGACAGGGCGGTGGCCACCGTCGCTGGGGGCCCCAGAGGCGCTTCGCGGGGGGCGGGTGGCAGGGGTGTGTGACCGCCTGCGGCGCCCCAAGCCCCAGGCGCCGGTCTCGTCCGGGGTCGCGTCACCTTCACCCCCACCATCACAGCCCGGCCCGCAGTTCCCCCGTGCTCTCCGCCCCTGTGAGGCGAGCGAGCGGCTTGTCAGCCTGGGCCAGCTCCCCAGCTCCCTGCCGTTGTTGCACGTGAGGGGCGGCGCGCGCAGCCAGAGGCCGGGAAGTCGGGATGGGGTGTGGGGGTGGGGGTGGGGGCCCAGGCAGCCGCGCAGCTCTGCCTCTTGAGGCGCCCAGGAGCGGGCCCGAGCGTCTACGGCCATACCACCCTGAACGCGCCCGATCTCGTCTGATCT